>SCDS01000215.1:0-50289 GCA_004149465.1 Drosophila nigromelanica | reverse complement strand
TTTGCTTCGAATCTACCTTCGTTTTCTGCACGGTTGATTACATTATAAATAGTTTTCCTTGAAACGGAAAACATTTTAACCAATTCTCCAACAGATTTAAGAAAGATTCTTCAAAATGGTTTGATAAACATAATTATGCCTTACCACAACATTCAATTATGGCCTCATTCAATTATGGCCTCTTTACATACCTGAAATTAAGAGACAAAAAAAATGATTAACAATGAAACATATATTTGTAAAAAATATTATTTAAAAGATAAAAAACAAATTTGAATAGGGATAGAATTGAAAGTTTTAACGTTAAACTCACTTCGTGAACGAGTATAAAAATCAACATTAAACCCGATTCTGAGGGGGTCAAATTTTTTGTCAAAAATCGTGCCAAAATTGGCAAAATTTTGACAAGTAAAGCTCTCAGATCCATAGCTCCTTTGATTTGATTTTTTTTGTCAAGTTCTTGGATTCAACTTTAATCTCTCATAACTTTGCAAACTCTTAATTGATTTTTACTATCAATAGTATCTTTGGCATGCATAAAATCTTGAGTTGTGCATTCCAATTTGGAAAACTATTTTTTCAAATATTTGTATAAATTTTTGTTAATTGAACGTTTTCCTTTATGAATTAAAATGTGATTTTAACATTATACCTCATACCGATAATTTGCAAAGGTTTTCTCTTTGTAACTCCCATAAATCATTGTAGGACCCAACCCAACCCAAAAACCACTTAACCTCTATTTGCTGCTAATGTCAATTGCTTTTGCCCAGTTTTGCACAGCATAAATAAAGTCGAAACGTAAACATAAATTGAGCCTAAACATTCACAAAACTTATTAAGCCAGACAAATGTGACAATTGACGAATTGACTAACGTAACGTAAAGCTTGCAGTTAAGACGGGTTTGTCTGTCAGACTGTCTGTCGTGTCAGTCAGTTTGTCAGTGGTGCGGTGTCTTGGCCTAAGCTTTGCGGTTCCATGGCTCCAATTGAATCCGATTTGATGGCTTAAATGTTAAATTGGTTTAATGCTGCTTTGCAAATGCTTCCCAGCGACATTAATTTACAGTTTGTCAATAGTCAAGAACATGAAAACTCATTAAAACATGCTGCAGATAATCAAAGGCAAGAAAAGAAACAACAAACAATAACAGCAGCAACAACAAGAAGTAGGCAACAGGCAACAAGACGCGGCTATAATTCAGTTGGCAGCACTCACAAACACACTCAATACGTGACACAGTCAACAATTTATTGACACTTTTAGACACTTGGCCAAAACGTATACCCTGTTCCAAAATTTGCTTAAATGGGTGTCTACGATTTAACCTTTACGAATAAACGCAGCGAATGCAATTTTTTTTATGATCAAAAGTTCAGTTATAGTTCTAAGGAAATAATTTTTATGATCTTATCTTTTGAAAATTGTTATTTTTTGAAGAATCACACATATCCATTTTTTCAAAAATTTAGTTTTTATAATATTAAATAATATGCCACAGTTTGTATAAAAGATGAGTACCCCCTTTATATTAAATTTGTATTTCCAGTCTGTTGTCATTATATTGTTCTCGTTATTTTTGTCATTTGTGGCAGGCAGGCGACACGTTTTCAAAAAGTCGGCTGATGGATTGATGTGGCTTCACGCGAGCTGCTACAACCACAGAAAAGCACACGCACACACTCACTTGCAGCACTTTATAAGTTCATGTGTGTACTGCACACAATCTGGCAAATGTTCTGCAAAGTGAGTCACCACCAATGTTGTTGTCACTAATCATTGCCGCACCCGTATTCCCCCGAATGCACCACAAGCGTTTCCTCACCCGCTGTCTAACCAATACGAAACCCCTCGACCAATACGCGCTCAATGGCCGAATGAGCACAAAATTGGAACCGCATGCAACACGCAGGAAAACTGAAACCGAAAGAGACAAACGAACAAAAACAAGCGATAATCAAGTACGATTCTTGACGATGAGATACTCTGCACTATATCAAAATACCCTATATCAGGAAAGTATTAATATAAAAAAACTAGACTAAGCCTCGATCGATATGTATCGATATCGAAAAAATTAAAATGGTTCTTGGTAATTCAGAGTAAACTTGTTTTGCACTAGCTATATGATGAATTCCCTATCAACAATTTTTAAGATATGAAAACCCATGCTTAAAATCGATATTTATCGAATTTAAAAAAAATTAAGAAGTTATCGAAAATAAAAAAACTTGTTCAGGGTCTGCTATATCATAACCTAGACTCAAAAATCGTATCATTATGGATGCGGTACGAAATGTCTTCTATACACCGCTTCCAACTATTTTAAATGATAACAGGGTGTAGAAACAGCGCCCAATGCAAGATGCAGAGCAAAAGTGGAAGTGGCAACTGCAAAATTGCGACTGTCAGAAGCTACGTCCCTGAAATAATATCGATTTCGCTGTTGGACTTTAGTGTTTGCCTTCTGTGGACTCTTCTTCTTTGTCTTCTTTTTGTGCCCCTTCTTCTTCTTCTTGTGTGCTTGTTCCGATTGCCACTTTGCCACTAAGAAGGCATTCACCTCATTTCCTGGACACGCGGCCGCATCAGGCGTTGAAGTGGACAAGCAGCTGCAGCTGCCCAGTCGCACTCCCGACTGCCAGTCCCGACCCCGCCTGATAGCCATGGGCGTTGGCAGACCAGAGACAGAGCAAGATGAGTGTGGAGAAGATAGCGAGAAAGAGGGAGAGAGAGAATGAGAGATAGATGGAGAGACAGTTGCTGCCACAGATCATTGCATAATCAAGCGTCATTGTATGTAGCTGCAATGCTTATCGTAATATCGATCTGACTGATGACTGATGATGCTAGGATGGGTTTTACTTTCCTTCTCAGCTGGCAGCGAATCTTTTTCAACTGATCTGACGACTGCGGTGTGGAGGGAGAGTGATCTCATTACATACGATTCAAGATAAATGAAAGTGCCTTAATGGCATCTAAAGGAATTATTAACCAAGTGAGGAAAGGAATTTAAAAGGTTATAATACCTCATGAATCCCAGATTTTACGTTCAATTATACTGATTACACTAAGGATTTCTATTGATATAATAATAATATACACAAAAAATAAAATATTAATATAATAATTTTTAAAATAATAATACTAATAAGAAATACGTTAATCAACGCAAGTAATAAAAACAATAATTAATAAAGATTAGGAAGTCTATTTCAAAATATCAAGCAAAACTTTCAGAACAATCAAACAAACAATATTTCTCACATTTTTCAACATAAAACATTTTATATATATTAACTCTATATCATTACTCAAATATATTATCTATTAAACTTATCTCATTTCTCCAAGTGAATAGAGTTCGCAGATTCATATTAGCATATGGAACTTTTTACTCTGTCATTATACCTTAACATTATTTAAATTTTTATCTCTTAAACGGTGCTCATTTCGCCAAGTGATCAACTGATTTTGATCAACAAACTAAACAACTGTCCAGTCTTAAAACCACTTTTAGTTCTTCTAAAACCACCTTTTACTTGTTCAAACATGCCTTTCTCTAGCTCCACACTGATCATATTCTTTGATATCATTCTAATCAACAACCTGTCCGGGGTCTTTCAATTATGTGAGAGAGCGAGAGAGATCGTCCGGCAGGATAATCATTATCAGTTAGCACATAATAACTGCAAAGTGGTCAACTTGAGGAGTCATCCCCGAGGCGCGTCGGTGATTAGCGGCATCATAAATTGTGGGCTTTATCTATGCTGCTATGATCAGACGTTAAGCAGAGCCAAGTTTGCGGCTCTTACGGGGACAACAACAAAAAAGAAACCCGACAAAATGAAAAAGAAAATTGTTGCATAACGGTTCTTAAACCACCCGGCTGGACATTTTGCCAGTTTCCCAGCTACCAGCGGGGCTAGCCATAAATGGCTAGCGCTAATTGCTTTGCTGTCCATGTTCATGGAGTTGTTACTGTAGTTTTTTTTCCATATATTTTTTTATTTTTCTTCCCATTTTGTTGCTGCTTGTTGTTTTTGTTATGCTGCACTTGGCCATATTATCGTTAGGCCAAATTGCGCGCCTTTAGCTGCGGCCAAATGCAAATGCAAATATCAAGTCACAGAGTGCCTTGCGATATGCGATAATTCCAGTGTTTGCCGGACTTCAGACCAGTGTCCAGAGGGGCTATGGACTGGGGATGGGCTATGATCAATTTATCGATTGCTCGATTATACGATTGCTCGATTGCTTGATCGTTGATTCGAACTGGGCTGGCCCTGCGCCTGTGGCCAACAACTTTTTTGATATCTTTTTATTTTGTTTTTTTTTTTCGAAAGTTACGATTGCATAAGTAGGACAACGAGGCGTTCCTCGAACCTGCAACCTGCCGTGGAATTGGGTTACACTTTCTTCTGGGCCAGGCCATAATTTATGGGCAAAGAACTTTTGATTTTAGGCACAAATATTTCGTTTCCCATTTAACACGCTTCGTTTGGTTCTCACGAGTGGGCGCCCCTGCGCTTTTGAAACAAATTTAAATGTGTTTAAATGTCAGAAAATGTCACACTGATCGAAGTTAGCGGCTGTTTTTATTTTATGTGTCTTTACCCCTGCTAGATAAACCCCCTCCTACACCATAACTTACTTGATTTAGAGCTGGCCACAAATTTGTGAACAAATGTGTCCCATGCTCAAGATTTTTTTCTTTTTTTGTTAGCTGCTAAAAGCAACACGTAAGAAAATGCAATTAAATTCTTTTGAATCGAGTCGCGATTTTTTTGGGGTGTGTCTTGAGAATTGAGACATTAAAGTCTTTGTAAATTCAATTTGGAAATTATTGCATCTAAGTGCAGTGTAATGAAAAAAGAGGTCAAAGAGCAAAAGGTTTAAACAGATTTGAGAGTTCAAATGTGTTTAATTGATAAATATAATAATGAGCTGGGATAGCTAATGGTAAGAAAATACAAAAATGAGAAAAGAAAGACTTGAATTTGAAGTTCAGAAGTTTCACAACCCTTGTACACATGATGCGTATTTTAGATATTATTTTAATATCAGCTACACAAATGTGTCTTTATAAAAAACTCAATTTGCATAATTCTACTTTTAATTGGAAGCGTTTGTAGACTGTATAAAAATCGCACCATTTTATCTAACTAATCATATAAAAACTTTAGTCTTATTTCATTATAATTTCACCTTACTTTTTAGCATGCACTCAACTTTTCCACTTTGCATAACAGAAGAAACCACAGGTAGCTTAATAATTTATAGAGATCCTTTTCAGTAACCCAGTTTCAAATTTTGTTTCAAATAGCCCAGTTGCACCGATGATTGAATGCCCCATTTGGACGATTTATGGTCTGTGAATGGCAGGTGAAAATTGTTTTTATTTTTGTGTTTTGAATTTTATTTATATGCTGGTCAATCCGTTAAAAGGATAATCGCATAGCATGAAAAATGAATGTTGAACCCTCGCAGCGCAGTTTCCACCTGCACCTAAAGAGCGAAAACCCCTCACCTCTCCCTGCTGCCACACGTTTCCCACGTTCGCGCGTGCAATTTGTGGCATGCAAACTTTCACATGGCGGACAGGCAAATTAACAGCAGCAACAACAATATAAAGAGCCGTAAATGCCGCAACAAAATGCTCCCAAAACACCCACTAACAAAATATATATATGAACATATATGTATATAGTATATGCATTATATATAGATAAAGCTGGTCTCTCAATGAAAGTGAAGTGAAGAATTGATGGACGTGGTGTAGCCAGCGCCAGTTCCAGTTATGGCGCCCAGTAAAGAGCTAAAGCAGCTAGAGGAGTTTTGAGTGGGCGTGGCACATTCACATGACAAAGCAGGCAAACAAATGCGCAGCATTTTAATTTATGATTCCAGCTGCAGGAGCTACAATCGATGATTACAATGGAGAGATAACTATCGAAGCGTAACGCCCTGTCACAACTCCCGAACGCCAAAGCCAAGACGCTGGCATAGGGTATTGATTCGCCACCACCTCCACCACCACCAGCTTCTCCGATTGCTCGATAAGGCGTTAGCTGAAGCTGGCCAGGATCGAGAGCGTTCATTTGTTATCGCTTCGTTTGGAGACTTCGCGGCTGCTGCCATCGACGTCGTTGTCGTCGTCTGATTTGCTTAATTGCATAAATTTTTATTTGCTCGACTCGATGGTGCATGCGATATGCAAATGATCCGATACCCACTGTGTGTGCCCACGGGCAGCTGCTGCCGAAAAAAAAATATATATAGCGAAAAGTCGCGCATTAAATCACACACACAGAAATTGTAGCAGCAGCTCCTAGGCCAAACTCAAACCCAGACCAAGACCCAGACGATGCAAGCAACGACTTTCGCTGCCTTTGAAATGCCAAAAAAACAAAAATGCAAAAATGTAGGAGTATAAGCTAGAAAATGCATAAACGACAAGTGTAATACCCTATACATTCATTTAATATGCATAAACAAAAAACACCAAATAAAAATAGACTTTTATATTGATGAGCTGCACGGACTTTTTTAAGTCAATTATTTTCATATTTTAAAGTGAATTTGTTATAATCGCTAATACAATTACAAAGAATTTCTTTACTTAAAAAATATATTTAGAACAGTTCAGAGAAAAAATCCAAAAACAAAATAAATGTCTTCTACTTGATAATCGATTTTAAAATTTTTTGCTGAAATTATAGTTGAAATTACCAAAAAAAAAATCCATTTAAGCTATTGAACAAAATCTACAGCGATGTAGTTTATAATACCCTTTCTATGTGCAATATTTCGGCTAAATGGGATATTTAGGCAGGCTGAAACTGAACCTGGCCCACAGAAATTCTGCTTGGTAGTCGCTGCGTGTGAATAACAATTGCCAGAGTTGGCTTGCTGAACCAGGCTTAGCTTTGTGTGTTCCGAAACAAAATTGACAGTCAGCTTTAGCTGCATCCTACTGAGAGAGAAAAAAATCAAACAAAGGCATTTTTGCAGTATGGGAATTTGGAAAATGCAAGTTGGACATGGGTCAGTGACAATATTAAGATTCGTCTCTTGTTTTGCGGCCTCAACAAAGGTCATTTTTCGGCTTGGACTTTTACTTTTGTTTTTGTGTGTTATTTTTGGCGAGTATTTCCCTTTGGCTGACACTTGAGTCCAGTTATGTAAAAATGGAAAGTTCAAGTTGACTTTTTTAGGATTTGTAAATTATGATTTTTTGTTAATGCTTTTGATGAATTGTAAGTGAAGTGAATTTAGATATTTGTAGGGTATATAAATGAAATTATATCTTTGTGTTTGTATAGCATTTTAATCTTTAAATTATATCTCAATATTCTATGTGAGCTTTAAATAAATGTATGTATCGATCTGTGAATCAATTCCGAAATATGTCTAGCACAAAATAAGGTATATAAAATTAAATAATTTTCTTATATAGAAAAATATAGTTATTAAAGATGATCGTACTAATTGATAATTCTTTTAAAATTAATTTCCTAGACTTCTATACGGATTCTTAGTTATTTATTTGATCGTGTTTTAACATATTGCTTTAACCTCACACCTACAACGTCATAAGTAATGAGTACTGAAATAATTAGTTGGCGTTTATAAATGAAGTATCTTTGTAATGTTCCACACTTACTTCATTATGAACCACAAGTCATTGTCAGCCACGCCCAAGGAACAAATTCCAACTCGTCTCCCGTTATGCATTTCATCCCAAAGAATGCGTTGTAAATCAAAAACAAAAAAAAATTTAAAGAAAAAAACCACATTGAATCGCTGACTTTATAAAACTTGGCCCCCATATAAAACGCATGCTCAACTTTATCTGCAATTTCTCGAACTATTTTTAAAAATACACAACAAGAAAAACAAGAACAGCGGCAACATTATAGTTAATAAAAATACAAAATTCAAGTTGAGAGGAGTAGAAGCCGGCGGCCTTATCGCCGTGGTTCAAGAGAGCGTTGCAGCAGAGCGCAAAGAGCAGGCGGCAATTAAAAAAGGCGCACAGCTAAAGATGAGGCCAAAGCAACAAAACGATGACGATTATGAGGCAAGCAGACAGAGCAGAAAGAATATGAAGCAGCAAAAAAAAAAAGAGCAATATCAGTCGGCAATATCTAGATTTCTGGAGCTCCTCAGCGCTATAAATTAAGCAACTGCGGCAAAGTTGATAATAAAAATGGTTCACTATTGGCCCCAACCCCCTTGAGTTATACATAGTTGTAGTTGTAGTTGTTCTTGTTGCTGTTGCATGTGATGGAAGGGCTTTTGGTTTATTTTTAGCACGCGCTGCAGTTTTGCTTTGAAATGTATCTACAAGATACAGCTGCAGTAGCTAGCCAAATGCCAGGCCCAGGCGCAGACCCAGCCCCAGCAATGTTGACGGCGTGCCTAATTCAAGAAAATGAAGACACGCACACACACATAAGTATGTGCTAGACATTCCCAGCTAGCAGCTATACACAAAAATAGTTGCACATTCTAAAGATAAAACATCGAAAGAAAAAAATGCAAGTGTCGCCATTGGCTTGGCTCTTATCCAGGCATTAAAGTGAATGTGGTTGTGAATTTGGCTGCTGCAAATGCACATCAGATACAAATGTATCTGCCAGATACATACCAGCTGACGCCAAATACCATTTGCGTTTTATTAATGACGCCGATTAATGCTTCAAATTCTCCTGATTGCAAGGTTTCTTTTTTTTGTGTGTGTTTTTAATTATATATTGCCCACATAGGGGGGTCTTGCTAACAACTGCAAGCATTTTACAACACTAATAGCAACTATTTTTTTAAGTAACATGGGACAAGCTTCTTTTTAGTTTGGCATTAAGGCACCGTAAAAAATGGCGCGTCCCAAATAGTTTTTGCTGCATTTGACAATGGATATGCTGGGGGATTATTCAAGTGCCTGACCTCAATGCCAGTGTTGAGAAGTACTTTTTAGTTGTGTGTATGGATGTTGATAAAAATTTGTGTGTGTGGTTGGAAAGCTAAGAATTAAGCACGTGTGATATTCCTATAATCCTAACGCAGCATATAAGCGTTAAATGAAAGTTGTTATTTTTAATTAATAAATATTTTATATTTATATAAACATAACAAAATAGTATGCAGAAATTAACTTTAACTAATATCATCTGCATTTTTAATACAACAATCTAGTGCAAAAAAGTCAAAACAAGCATTTCTAAAAGCTTAAACAAAATACAATTTTAATTTAAATAAGCCCCGAGTCACAACCTTAAAAACATCATTAGGCTTAGTTCAAATAAATGTAGCCATTAGACTCAAATCTCAGCTTAAAAACGTTATATCATTTCGCAAAAAATAGAAAACGATTATTAAATAAAGCTTATAAAAAAACGAAAACAATTTAAGCTGCTGCCTAACCGCGCCTCTTTGAAAAAAAAAAAAATAAAAACGCTAAAGAATGCGTCGCCAACATTTGTATGAATTATGCGAAAATATTTGAACAACAACAAATAAAAGCGAAACTGAGTGAAAAAAGAGACGGATAAACAAATTGTTAACCGGTTTCAAATGAAGTTGATTTTAATATTAAATTTCAAGGTTAATTTCGTATGGACAAAAGGCAAATAACAAATGTTGACAGCAGCAGCATTATAAATAGAGTCGCCTCGACTCTGGCCGTTCAAGATGAGCATTAGGAAGCGGTTCAGTAATTAATTCCAGCTGTCGATTGACTTTGCCACCATCAGACAACAGCCGGCATACATTTATTATCAGCGTTAAAGATCGTTTAACAGCTATGCAACGTTTGACACAATTTGTAGGCGTGCGCCACAGCACTTGGTCACGCCCCTTCAGCTACCCGCCCAAAAAATGCAACACGCAAGCGGAGAAATTTACAAATAGTCCGCCCGAAAGTCACAAGTGCAACTGGAGAAAAGTTGAATAACAAACAAATAGTCGAATGCTCTCTCTAATACATTTGAAAGTGGATAATCTTAGAATATATCTCACTAACAGGCATTGTACAAAACCAATATACTCTTATCACTTCGTGAACTAGTATTAAAAAACTTAAAATAAAGTTCTGGTTAGCTTTTTTGATTTTTTAAAATCGATAAATCAGTATTCTTAAAATTGTATAGACTTTGGAAATAAGTTTGAAATATTAAAGAGAGGAAATTAAAGTAAAATCATAAACAGATAATTTCCACATAAGAGTGTGATTTTCCGAAAGAATTTGAATAACACTGCACTCACACAAAAATTTTAAAACTTCAATTCAAAGCTACAACAATAAAAAAATAAAATTAAACTCCGTTTTCACTTACTGTTAACATCTATAGGTAAAGAACATTTTGGTGATAAATTTAGCTGCCTAGTTCGAATGGATTGATCATCAATCATTCAATCAGTTAGCAGCAAATGTACCCAACTACATGTCAAATTAAATGCAACTACCAAAAGGGTATTACAACAACAATAATAACAACAACAACCGCAAGCAGCTGCTATGCGTGCAGTCAAAATAAGAAAATAAGAAAAGAAAACTTAAAATAAAAAGCGATACGGAAATGCAGATAAAACAAAAACCTTTGGAAAATTAATGAGCTGCAAACAATGCGGACATTGTTAAAAGAGAAAAACCGCGCGTTGGAAGAGTTAGGAGGTGGGTTCAATATTTTGACACAAAATGCCAAGGAGCAGCAGCAACAACAACAGCAATAGCAACAATTACAACAAACATTCGCAATAACTGCAGGAAAAATCCCTCAAGGCAAATAAACAACTATGCCTGATATAATGTCGTAAATGATCAACGAAATCAGAAAAACAAAAAAAGTAAAAGTTGTGCCCACAAATTTACTTGGCAAATGAAGTTAATAGTAATGATTATTAATGATTACAATGATAATGATGATGTACATAATAATGATATCGCAGATCAATCAAATGGCAAAAGCGAAACGCACATTAAAAGCAATCAAAACAAAACGGAAAATGTGTGAAAATTTGAAAAGAAAAAAACTGTGAGAGAGTGCGAAAGAGATGAAAACTGGGTAACAATTTTCAACAAAAGGTGGGTCAAATATTGCGCCATAAAATCAAGCAAAACACAGATAAATGGTTCGCTTTTCATTTTACACCTTCCACGGAAAACAAAACAACAAAAAAACTGTGCAAGCCTCCCACCCTGCCCCTTGGGCCCTACCTGCACTGGTTGTAAACAAATCAAAAGGAGGTCAAACATATTGGCACACAGATCGGGACTACAGCAGCAGCAGCAGTAGCAAAAACAACAACCACAGTTTATAGCTTTTGTTGTAGAGATTTTTTTGTAAGTGCCAAAGATATTGCTGTCGGCGGGCCTGCCAACTTGTCGATAATTGCAAAATTCTTAAGTGCTTCCATTTGCCAAACGAGCCAAGCATCGAATAGGGGAGTGTAGGGGAATATAGAGGGAACACAAATACTCTACAATTTCCTCAAATGATGTTTCGTTTGATGCATTCAACTTGAATTAAGCAAACAAAAAAAGTGCTTTGCGCAATTGAAATACAAATCAGAATGCAAATGGAGGGGGAAGAGTAAAGAATAGAGGGCGGCAGGGATAGCGGGTGGCACCTGGTACTGTTGTTTGTAATGTAGTGTACGTATATTTAGCACATTAAATGTTGCGGAATTGATTACTGGAATTATACAGTTAGTGGAATGCATGGCATCATACGAATTTCTTAAGAAAATTCTCAATGCTGAGTTATGCATCGCTGAGATCGCCAGCGAAGCAATAACAGAACCGATTCGAATAATAAAACACATGAAATAAATAGGTTTATAGGATTACTACGACTTATTAAAATCCAGAAATATTAAAACTACAGGTAAACTAAATTATTTATATATTCACAAATATTTGTGTTCTACTTTTATAATTTACTAATAAACCAAATGTTAGAAGTATCTAAAAATTGTGTATAAAAATTGGAAGAAATTCGTTCAGCTGTACTCCCATTATCGATTAATCAACAAGAGAAAACATTAAATTCTTTTGATGTTAATGTTATCTACAGTAAAGTACAGTGATCATCTACAATGATCATCTGAAATTATGTTCTTTGACCCAAATAAAAAGTTCTCAGCTTATTTCAACGAGTATTTTCCAGACTCATTGATTAGGTATTCCAGTCCGTAAAATCTCTCTTGTCATCTTTCCGCATTAGAAACAGATCAAACAGACTTTTGTTCATTCAAAATTTCCCAGCCCATTTCACTTGCAATTAGCAGCTGGCCATAAAAACATTGCGACTTCCTGTTGGCCACAAAAAGAAAACACGCTTAAACGATTTCAATTGATGTTGTGCGCTTTAACTTATGAATCTTTGGGCTTTTTGTGGCCCAAAAGTTACTGATGAGAGATTCGATTGGCTTTCACGGCAATTTGGGAGGGTGGAGGCTAAAACAGGTGTCTCCCACGCCCAACAAGTTAAGAGGGCGCCGCACAAAACTCGTTAATTTTTTAGCAATTTTCTGTAATAGCTCTTGGCCCAAAACACAAAGCTAAAGTCCGGCCCGCTAATGAGCCATTAACACGCTTATCGGGCCAAAAGCAAAACCAAGTTGGGGGCGGAGGCAACTGAAATTGGCCACGCACATGACTTGGGCCCAAAAGGAGTTGCACGTGAGCGGCAATTGTCGTTGTTGTTGTAGTTGTGCAGTTTGGGGTCAGACGGAGGAAAACGAAAAAATATATAAATATGAATTTCCTCAATTAGATTTTCCAGCCACGAACCCAAGAGGCCACGGCATATAACGAAATGCAAATCGCATTAAGACGCGCTTTTAATCTGCTGTAAGGCATCGCCTATAACGCTCTCTCGCTTGCACACTCTGCCTCCTCTATCTCTCTCTCTTTCTCTCTCTCTCTCTCTCTCTCTCTGTTGCATTCCGCGAGCTGTGACTGCTATTGCACATTTTATACCCTATATATACTTTATTTGATGGTATTTACATTTATTTTGTAAATTTTAAATTTAATTAAATTAAACTCAAGTGTTCTTTATTGTTCTTTTTATCAAAAGTAAAGATTGTTTAATAAAACATGACTTTCTGTGATCATAATTGGTTTGGTCATAATTTACAATTTTATTTTACCCACAAAAATTCCATATACTCCGTACAGGGTATTTCCAAGTCGTTCTTTTGACTTATGTGGTTGTTATTTTTGGAGTTACTTATAAAAAAAAGAGTCGAAATCGCCGTAAACGCTAAACGAATCTCTTGTCTGATGGGTCACCAGGTCAAAAGCGAGGTGCCCATTGAAAGTTCCGCAAAGCGAGAAACAACAACAATATAAATAACTAAATAAAACAAAAAACCCGTAGAATGTGTGGAGATCAATGAAAAAGTACCTAAGGCTATTCTTTGGTAGTGACCAATAGTGGAACTGGAAAGGGAATTGCTCTTCCAGTTCTCAAGCGCTCATCCAAGCAGCGATTAAAGAGTGCAACACTTAAACATAAGTGTCGCCCTCTAGCGTCTGTCGGCAGCTAAGCGGCATCAAATAATATGCGAAAAAACATAAACAAACAAATGTAAAGCGCAGCGGGTAAAAAAAAAACAACACTTAAAATTTCTTTTTGTTTATAGTGGAACTCAGCAGGATCGTTTATAAAGTGAAGTGAAGTGAAGTGTGTGTATGTGTGTGTGTGAAGTGATGTGGGTGAAAGCAAAGTGAGTGAAGAAATAACAGAGTGTTACAGTTGATAGCTTAATTATCATGGATATGCACATTCATATCAGCTGTCAAAATAGTCAACGGGATATTTCAATATGTTAAAAACGATAAATTCTGTAGGATAAAATATAATTTACAGAAATTAATAGTTACCCCACATACATATGCATACATGCAAATGTCGCACTTGCCAATTCGCCGCAATATATTCGAACATTTAAAAAAATATATATATTAGCCGTTACACTTCTACTTTCCATTGGTTTAATTGTTGCGCGCCTTTTTTTATGCATATTTTATTACATCAACTTTAACATCAATCGCAGCAATTGCTTTGCGGCCCCCGCACACTGCCTCATATCAGTCGATAGACGGTAACATAGATAAATAAAGCGAAGCCCACGCATAACAACAACTGCAAACACAGCGCCTGCTGCCATTGCACAGTTATGCACAAATACACAGCCAGCGGCAACAGCACATGTACAGATAAGTGCAAGTGCAATTGTGTGTGTGCAAAAGAGAGCGAGGCGAATAAATATTATCGCAAAGTTATTACGAAATCGCAATCGAACATAACGGTTGATAGCAAAAGCAGCAGTGAAAAACACAAACGTACATACATACATACAGATAAACATGCGCTCGAAGAGCGGCAAAGCGAAATTAAATACAAATAGAGCAAGAAGAACAAAGGGCAAGAAATTATTGAACAAATTTTCTGATTGGAGATTTTAATGAAAAAATAAAATAAAAAGAAATACAAAAATTAATTATATTAATATGTGTGTATAATGCAATTTTATGCATTTTTATTATTTAATTTTATTTTTTAAATTTTCAGGTTAGAAAACAAAAACTGAACGAAGTTTTGCCAGCTGAATGCGTCCATTTACGATTCGATTCAATGCAAGCGCAGCAGCAGCAGCAGCGGCTGCCCAAGCGAATGCCCAGACAATGGAGTAAAGCACAAAAGCAAGCGAATAAGCGTAACTGACAAAGCAGCCAGAACAAAAGTTGGCCGCAGCAGCAAAATAGAAAAGAAAAGCCAAAGAACCAAATGCCAGAGAAAAGAGTAGCAGGCAAAACTACACAAGCACACACACACACACATACACACGCAAGCATAAGTGAAGTTTTTTTCTGCACTTTAATCGGATTCGCTGCTCTCTTTGTGAGAGCGCATGGGACGTAAATTAATTTTAATGCGCTCTCGTAAAATTCTTTTTTTTTGTTAACAAGTGTTACTTTTGACTTACCTTGCTGTTGTTGTTGTTTTAGGAGCTGCTTTTATTTATAACACACAATAAAACACCACGACGCATGCGCAACTTGCAAATTCAAATTGGAATTTGAACCCCGGGCTGGATGAGCAGCCGACACATGTAAGGCGCAAAATCAAATGCAAAAGCAAACGCAAACGCAGGTTTGCTTCTTCTTTTCTTCTGCTCGCACACACACACACAGATAGAGCGAATTTGTCGCCCTCACACACACAATTGCACGCACTGCATTCGCCGTCGGTTTTTTTCTTTTTGGTTTTCTGCACACAAGTGTGCGTAAGTGTGTGTGTATGTGTATTATCGATACCTGCTAGTTGCTCTTGGTTGTCTTATGCTTTTAATTTAGCACATGAATTTAGACACAGACATTGGGAAAATATTATTTCATCTGTTTTACTTGTCGCTTGCGGCACTTTATTTCCGTGCACATGCACTTTGTCGCACACTAATACACACGTACACGCACACAAATTGACTCCAATACACCACACACATGCACATATGCATGCAAACGGCTCTTTCATTTACCGCTGTTTCATCAAAAAATTACCAGGAAAGCGAAACTAAAACACTAGCCTTGCACACATATTTATCAACTTGTAAAACACATTTACGTTTAAACGCACAATTTAACACTTTTTCGCCAAGGAACACGCGTCGGCGGCCATTTGTTTGAAAAAAAAACTACAACAGTGCGACGCGACAATACACGTCCGCGACGCGTCCAACCCGCTTCAAGTTGTTTTTGTTTATGGTAAAAAATAGGGATGTTAGTCTCGTTTGAACATCGATACGGACAAGTTACGTTTGTGTTGTATCGATACTATCGATAGCACGAAGAAACATAATAGTTGAGCGCGCTATGTGAAATCGGTAGAACAATAAATTAGCAAATTATGTAATTATGATAACAATTATAATAAATATACAAGCCAAACGCTTCAAACTATACGATATGGCCCAATTGTAACACTAATCTGTAACCGTTGAAGCCGCAGCCGCAAATTGTGCACCTACTTCAAATTATTTATTTGTCAAGGATTACAACTAAAAGGATTATTGTGGTTAATTATTATCTTAAAACATTTACAAACATTAAAACGAACGATGAACCATCTGGGAGCTAGCTCTAGTTAAATGCATGTCATACGATAGTCGATATTTTTGCGCAATCATTACACTGAACTGTAATTTATAATCGTGCACTGAACTGAACTGAAAAAGCATAAAAACAAAGAATTCAAGGTGCATAATTTCTGCATTGTTAAGAATAGATATAGATAGTTTGGCGATGTCGCGTCGCAGCCAGGACATACCCATACGCCCGCGCTACGGCTACGCAGAGGAGGCGGACGGCGAGGACGCCGCCAGCAGCCAGAGCAGGGCGCAGCAGCAGAGAAACATTGTCGCCTGCGGGACACCTGCGTCCTACTCGGAGATACCGTTTCTGGCCCAGTACGCCGGACCGGTGCCTGAGCACGTGCTGCAGGACATTACGCCGACGGCCAGCAAGGGGTTGGCGCTGGGCAACGACAACTACATGAATCTGGACTCGGGCGAGGACGAAAACGACAACGAGGAGGACGAGGACGAAGACGAGGAGGAGGAGCCGAGCAACAGCAACTCCAAAGACAGCTCCAACGAGCTGGGCAAGCCCACAGAGCGACCAAATTCGCTGCAATCCAGTGGGTAACTAAGAACTCTATTTCTGTCCAAGATTTTCACGGTGTTCTCTTCACCCGCCGCAGCCTTTCCCTACGAGCTGGATGGTGCCACCAGCAGCACCGGCGCCATGCATCATTTTGTGGCGCACAATCTGGAGTCGAAGCTGCGCGCCGCCACCGATCTCAGCAACGCCTCCGAGCACACCACGCCCTCGCTGTCGACGGCGCCCATTTCGCGTTTTCTGCAGTCGCGCAACGTGCCCGAAGTGGATGGCAATGTGCTGAGCGACATTGAGCTGGAGGCACAGTATCTGGCCACCTCTGTGGACAACCTGGTCGAGAATCTGGGCAATCTGCTGCACTCGATCAGCTCCATCACAGCGGACAACGTGGAGGTGCACAAAAATGCAGTAAAAAAGCTGACGGACGCACTCGACGCGAATATCAAGTGCCAATATCAGCTGTTGGCCAAAACAGAGGAGATCACCAAGTCGATGCGACCCACCGAACAGCTCAGTCAGCGCATGTGAGTGCTCATTATACCCTCCAGCTAGCCATGCAACATGAATTATATATCATCTTTTCTTAACAGTCGTGAAATAAAGCGCCTGGTGGACATGCTGGACAGCACAATGTAGGAGGAAGCCAGCGGTGGGGGGTATTTAACTGCTGCATTCCAGCAGCAAATCGATTTTGACGGCACGCCCTGTGCATTTCTCTAGGCAATACATTTCCATAGTTGCAGTACTAGTCATTTTATTATACTTAAATATTGTTAATCATAAAATAATTAGCATTAAAAGCAGTTGTAAATTAATTAAATACGCGCCAATTTACGTTATCGTAAATAAATCGATATTTAGATTACAAACTATAAACATCCCAGTGTGCCCAGCTCATACCGGCCAACTATTTGCCTGCTGGCTTTTTTTGGTATTTTTCTGAACCCTCTTTACATTTAGTATTTTCTGCTCACGCTTTAAGTGGCCACACTCGCCTGCCAGTCTACTAAAACTCTCTGAACAACGCGGACGCCAAGTCGCTCGTTCGACGGGCTCGTGGAAAAGTGTGGAAAAAAGTAGAATTCATTGTATCTCATGCGTGCGTGTGTGTAAAAATAATAAAAAGAGAGCGAGCGAGCGCAAAATGGCGAGTGTCTTAATAACGCAAATTCAATTGCACTTTCTATAATTCAATTTCTGTGCGCTTTAACGTAATGCGGCCAAAGTGTTTGCGCGCTGTGTGAATGCTTGTTTCTTTTAACCCCGCGCCCCCCACCGCCGTTTTTTTTCATGCTACTCGCCCATCAACAACAACAAAAAATATATAATGAAAAGTAAGCACAAATACAAATACACTTGCCAAGCATACACGTATACATTTTGAGTGACTCTGCGTGCGCGAGTGTGTGTGTGAGTTGAGTGCAGCCGCCCAGAGAAACTCAAAATGAATTGAAAACGATGAACTCAAAGTAGCGCACGTAGCTGTATGTGTGTACGTGTGTGTGAGCGAGAGAGCGTATTATATACACGTTTTCAATTGCATTTTTAATTTGTTTTTGTCATGTCTTTTAGTTGTATGTATGCATTGTGTTTTTTGTATTTCATTTAATAACAATTTTAATACATGTATATACGTGTCTGTGTATGTGCGTGTATGTGTGAGGGCGCGCCAGATGCCCTGCCTCCGTTCGCCCCTTTGTTGTAAATTTAAATTTAATTATTTTAATTTTTCATTGGTTTTGCGTCTGTTTTGTGCACAAAATTTGTTTTTTCTGTCTGTTTCTATATTTTTTTCCATTCCATATGTTGGCTAATGCGGGCGCTGTCTGACGTTCTCCTTTCTCGCTCTCTCTCTGCCTTCCTTGTTGTTGTTCTTCTTCTTCCTGCTAAATTGTAATGTTTTGCTAGACAAGCTGCCCGTAAATATTCATTCACATTTTTAACGTGGTGTTTTGTTGTTGCAAAGCCGCATGTACATACACTAAGGGTGAAAATAATGAGTACACGTCTGTAGCTTGCCTTTTGTCCCATTATTGAGTATTATAATTATATTTCCCTTACATTTTCATTGTGTTCATATTAACATGGCTGTGGGTTATATTTTTCAATTAAAATTTAAAATATTTGCAGAGCAGCGTTCTCTGTGACTGTGTACTTATTGTGTTGACCATGAGTGTACATATATTTTGGCTTTGGGCTCCTTGCGGCCGCAGCGCTGCGTCATCAAAGAAATGCCGCCAGCGTCGCCGGTGCGCGTGAGAACAGCTCTGCGTTCTGTCAAAAGAGAGCGAGTGAATGAGAGAGCGCGCTCAGTGTGTGTCATTCATGGCAAAGGATACTGAAAACCATTTGCTGCTGGCGCGCGTTAACGTCGACAGCGCTGCTGCAGTCGCTTTCGCTGCCGCTGCCCGCGTTGACTTTGCTCAATTTGCTGTAAAAGCTTTAAAGGCAAATGAAATTGTTGCACAACTTTAATTTGTTGATGAGAGCAGCGACAATTTACGCTCCCCTCTTTCTACCGCCAACTATGGGAGTGGAAACCACGTTTCCAGAGCCGCCCACACTTGTCAATTAGTCGTCAAAATGGGGACGCCGAGAGCCTTAAGTGAAATTCAAGGAACCGCAAGCTGTCAGCCAACCAATCGACGACAGCTGTTCAGAACTAGCGAATGACAAGTGCGTGGGGGCAGGGAGGGAGGTGCGTCTATTGGACACCACTAGGTAGGGTTTAGCCTGACTTGGATAACTCGTAACTGCTTTAAAGTATAATAATAATAATTAACATACATAGTGTTTAAAGTACAGTAAACGATCACAGCTGCGAGAATGTTGTTTTTAGAGGGCAATCTTATTGATAAGCAATGAAAAATTTCAAGTTTTGTTATCTCTTGCAAATAAGAGCGCTTTGTTTGTGGTGGTAATTCTTATTAGCTAAAAAAAAACTTTATTATTTTTAGCTTAATTTTTAGTTGATCCTTTTTTTAAATTTAAATCTCGCTCAAGTAAAATAGTATTTTTTTTCTTTTATTACGTCATTTTTCACAAATAAAAAGTTTTCAAAAGTACAGTTATTTATGTTGATCATCAATCATTCAAGAAACACAAAACTATTAGATAAAATTATGTGACAAACTTAATTTTTTGTTCAAAGAAATCAAAATTTTTTTCAGTCTATTAACGTGCTTATCTGAAATCAACTCTCAACTGTCGAAAATACAGGGAACAGCGATTACTTCTCCAAAATTAGTGTCCCAAATCTCCATATGGGGACCGACGACTTCTGGGTAAACAAGTCTCTTGAGCCTCAGCGGAATTCGGTATTTTTTTTATTGAGCAACAAGAAAAGTTTTCAGAATACGATTAGCTAAAATTAGATGAAAGAAAAACAAAGAAACACGTGGCCCGGGCAAGGCCGGTTAATTTGCCAGTTTGTTGCTGCCAGAAACTGAAATTCTCCATGTTCCAGTCCAGTTTCTTATGAATCCTTTAAGTTCATTTCAACAAATTTCAGCATTTGAAAACATATTGTAAATGAAATCATATTGTGTATGTATGTATGTGTAAATGTATGTACTATATACACCCACGCATACAGTGACGGCAAAATATACACGTCTTATTTATTTTTCGTAATGTTAATGTTTTATTCTGTTAAGATTATTCCCATTGAAATGGATTTATTTTTATTTAATTGTATTTTTTAGGTTAATATATTTGATTAACATTTACCATACTATTTAATGACCAAATTTATAATATTTTTTTTTTTTGCGAAAATATGTAAAAACCATAAACAAAATAAAGTACTGTTATCAACAAATTGTGTCCAGTTATTAATAATCTGTTTGAAGTTCTATTATTTTTGCCATCACTGTACACATCCTTTTGGCCATATGCTAGCCATTGTGTGGGGAAGGGGCTCTTTTTCCATGCTCCTGTCTTGATTCTGATTCTTCGTCTTTTAAAAATGTAACTGTGCCATTTGCTGAGCTAAAAATATGCAACACACACGCACACACACACACACACATGGTGATTATTGGTTTATGTGTGTGTGTGTGTAAAATTAAGTTTGCCCACGACGCAAGTTTCGCGCTTTGCCGCCGGCCATCCTCCGCCCCCCCCCCTTCGCCTGCCTCTCATTTGGCCCAACATTTCTATTTGCCAGCTTTTTGCCATATCCCCTCCCCCCTGCCTGTCCCCTCCTTTGCTTTGAGCCTTTCTTGTTGATTGTGCAAAAGAAACTATTTCTGACGCGCTCGTAATCCACTCCGCGCCTTTTGCGAGCTACGTAAATCCTTACGTGTCTGTTGAAATAAGCACCCTACTGGCCACCCCACCCCACCCCTCCAACCCCTTCGAAGCCCCTACCCCCCAAGCTCGCCCTGCCAGCGCCCAAGGTGGCGCGCCCACGTCAGCAAAGCGACAATTTCGCGAATCCCCCGGGCAGAGCCGCCTGAACCACAGCCAAAGAGAGTGGGCGAGAGCGAGAGCGCGCCTCTGCCGCTGCCGCTGCCGCGGTCGCTGTTGGCGCTTGCGCAGGCGCCCAACGGCGAAAGCCTTCAGCAGCGACAGCAGCAGCTGCAGCCGCACAAGGCAGCGTGGCAGAGTCTCAGCAAACGGCGTCGTAAGTAGACGTTGCACGGCAGCCAACAAAATTTATAAAAATAAAGTTAATTACCAAAAATTTATAAGGACAAGGCGCGTCCTAAAAGGTGAACAACAAAATAATCAAAACTAATAATAGAGCGAAAAACACGTTTTGCAACACTCACTTATTTGTTTATGGCAAACATATTTTGCAATTCGCTCGCTCAATTCGCTCTGTGTGTATGTGTGTGTGTGTGTGTGCAAAAACTTTACAAAAATAAGTGTCGCAATTTGCAAACAAATCCAATTTATTAATACAAACGTGTATATGCGTATGTATGTGTGTACATTTGTTGTTATAGCTTGCGACTCGCCCAACTCGCAAACAACAGCAACAAAAACAAAAACAAACAGCAAATAATGAAAGAAGAAAAATAAAACTCGTTTTGCCTTAGCTGTGTTGGCTGCGGCTCCGTTCGCTGCCCGCCGCGCAGCTTTAAATTCGCTGCGCTGTCGCGCTCTGCTGCGGCTGCTGCCTCTTTTATTTTGTTGTTGACGTCTGCGCCGGTCGATGTGGCGCTGACGTCGACGCTGCTGCTGTCTGCTCTGTATATGTGTGTTTGTGTGTGTGTGTGTGCGTTTGTTTATTATGTTTGTCGGTCTCAACGCAGCTGCAACTCCTTGCTCTCTCTCTCTCGGTCTCTGTCGGTGAGACAGGCAGCGACGTCAGCAGCATCTTTGCAACTTTTTCTCGCTTTTATTACTGTCTGTTTGTGTTTGTGTGAGAACCGGCTTTTTGTTTGCTTTAATTTTTGTTTTCTCGCCGCACATATTCATTATGTCTTGTGTGAAGTCCCCTCGCAACCCAACAAGTTGTTAATTTTGTTTTTAACACATACTACGCACATCTCCAAACGAAAGTTGCCAATTGGCCAAAAAAAGAAAACACTTTTAAAGTTCCAAGAACTTTTTTTGTCGTGCGTTCCAAGTGCGTAGAAAAAGTTTGCTTATGTGCGTGCATGTTTGCTCTCTTCTTTTCTCGCTCTTTCTCTGGCCCTCTCTTTCGCTTTGGCGTGCTGCGTAATCTACAAAAATTGTTGTTGCTATTAGGTTACGTTGTTGTTGCTGTTGGCGTTTGTTTTTATAGTTTTTGCGTAGTTTTATATATCGCCCGACGCTCACATAGATACATACACGCACACACACACACACACACACACATAGGCAGTCGCCCAAAACGTTTCTCATAATAAAACGCCGCCCAAAAAGAGGCATAAAAACAAAAACCACAAATTGGCCGCTTGGCGGCGTTAATTTTTATTGTTGTTGTTATTTCTTTTTGTTGCTTTGCACAAAAGCTGCCAATGGAAATTTTCGTAAAATGTACCACTGTAATATGCCAGTGTGGGTAAACGTATAGAAAAAAACATGCAGAAAAAAAAACAAAAAAATAAAATAGTAAAAATAAACTAAATGCCAATAAAACTTAATTAATTTCCATTATTTAGTTTTATATATTTAAATTTAATGACGCCGCTAATCTTGTTCTTCTCTTTTACTTTCAGATTCTCTTTTAATTTAACATAAATTGTCAAAATAAAAAAAGAAATTTTATATAAAAATTTGTAAATATTAATTCTTCAATAACAATCTCAAATGTAAAAGCTCTGCCAAAAATAACATTTTGGTCACGTTTCAATTTGAAAACGCAATTTTTTGTACAGTAAATTAAATTGTAAGCAGGCGAAAATACCAATGAAAATTGAGCCTAAAGAGCAAACAAGAAGACCAACCAAATCTAATCAAATCCAATTAGAAGCGAATTGGAAAATCCAGCAACTACGCGAAAAAATAAGATAAAGAGCAACAGGCAATAAAAATCCACGACAGAAACGAGCTTGCAACAAATAAATTGCAAACAAGACAAGGCGAACAACAGCACAAGCGAAAGAGAAAGAAAGCGAGAGAGAGAGAGACGTATATATATAGAAAGAGAGAAAGATAGAGCAACAGAGGATCGTTTTGTCAATTCGCATGCGCCAATGAAAACGTCGCATCCTTCGCACGGGTCCGATTTCGTCATCGACTACGCCGTCGTTGCCGCACCCGGTTCCGGTTCCGGTTCCGGTGCTGGTGCCAGTGCTAGTTCCGGCTACTTTTACGGCCAGCGACAGAGCCAACGTCTCGGCGCCTATGTGGATGCGGCGGTGGACGTGAAGCCAGCAATCGAACAGGTCAGCGTTGGCATCAGCTGCGATCTCAAGCCGATTGTCTACCTGGACGCGGACACGCAGCAGCCGCGTCAGCGCAGCGTCATCATCAAGCAACACTCGCAGGAACAACAACAACAGCAACAACATCAGCAACAACATCATCAACAACAACAACAGCAGCAAACATTGTCCAAGTCTGGAGCAGCGGCCAACAGCAAGCGAAAGCGCGAAACAGGTGAGTTTTCATTAAATTCAATTAAATATATCGAAAATTAATATATGACAATCTTTTAAACATTTTGAAAAGTTCCCAATTTATTATATTCGATAGTTTATTGTTATATAAACTAAACAAAAATCCGAATTTAAATAAAAGAAAACCTAATTTAAATAAGTTCTGAATTTATTGCATTTAATAGTTTTGTTTTATATACCTAAACATTGGTTGGAATACAATTCAATTAAACCTAATTTATTGTAGATGTTTCCATTTACAAACATTTATAAAAATAATCGAAATTCATCGAAGTAGAATTTTTGTATGCAAATCTTTTCTGTTTTCAAGACATCCAAAGCAAAATTTTTTAATATATATGAACTTTCTCAAAAACACCCCACTATTTCTCTATATAGCTTCCATTTGAACGAATAATTGATAACCATCTGACTACTATATCTCACAGATCCCATGGAAATCGTAATTCAGACAGTTAAATAATAGTTTAGATTGATTTCTATTTAATTGCCATGCAAATAAATGTTACAAGCTACACAAATGTAACAAGTTCTATTTCCCATCTCTGGCAAACAAATTAAATAACCCAATGGACTGTTCTGATGCATGTCTTATAGGCTATTGCATCAGCTGATTCATATAATTATCTTCGGGAATGGGCAAAAGTCATAAGACACGAAGTGCAACTGATCAACAATAATATACTTCACAATTGAGACAACTTTAACTACGTTTCGACATAAATTTATTGGTGAAAATCTTTTCAATATCAACTTTGCTTAAGCAAATATTTTAGAATATCTATATATTCTTTATTCTATATATTCTTTCTGGCTAAAGAACTAGTTGATTAACTATTCATCTGTGAATATCTGTAATATTTGATTATAATATAAAAAATTAGAAATTGACAGATAAAAATTGTGAATTCTTTTATTTTGTTTTGTTTGCCACGCAATAGCTCAATCATTCCAGGCATTGTTATCGTTATCGTTTTATCGAACAGACAAACAGCGCTGGGAGACAAGAATTTATGATGATTATATTTCATACTTATTATTATTGCTGTCATTGTCGTTGTTGGTGGCTGTTGCTGCCGTGCATATTCACATATTCATTTCATTTCACTTCACTTTTTATTTGCGGCTTATCAAGGGCGCCTCGCATTATATTTTATTCCCTAACATTTCGGTATTTGTGCTCTATTGATAATCAAACAATAAACGCGACGAGAAACCACGCGAAATTGTGTTGATGTTTCATTGTTGTTGTTGTTGTTGTTGCCACTTGGCTTCAATTGAATGCGCTCAAATGAAGCAAATTTTTCCGCCTAACCCGCCTCGCTTTAATTTGGGTTTGTTTGCACGCGTGTGAAAAACCCAGACGCTTATCATCTTTCCTGTTCCCCATCTTCTCCTGCTATATCTTCATTTTGTTTTTTTGTTGGCTCTATTCTTGCTGTTTGTCTCTGATAACTTTGCAAGCTCAAAGTTGTTTCTACCTTTTGCCTTTTAAGTCAGTTTGTATTGTTCCCCTTTCTGTATTTTTTCTTCGCAGCTGAAATTCCCTTTTTTATATATAAATATATACATATACATATGTATATATATATGTATATATATCGAATTTTTGTTTTTCTTCTGTCTACGCTTTTTGTGTTTGCTTTAACTTTAACGAGTTATTCTTCTTTGATATCACACTCAACAACTCAGTATGTTATCGATCATTTATGAATAAGAATACGATCGATAAATGACACTACCTCTATTAGGATATTTTAACACACTTCTTGCTTAGATTCGTTTTTCTACACTTTTTTTTAATGATGTATCGACTATGTTATCAATAACTGTCAGTTAAAAAGTTTACTTATCGATAACTTTTAGTTAAAAGATTTACTGTGTCTGTTGAAGATATTTTTGCTTTCCTTTATATCTTTTGATGCTAAGAAAAGAGATATTTTAAGGTTGTGTTTACTAAGAAATTTAAAAATATAAAAAAGCAATTCAACAAGTTGAGTTTCTTTTGTCTTTTAAAATTTCTAGATAAATAAATACAATTTAAATTCTATGTAATAATTTCATGTTAAAAAAAATCAACTATATCCAGTCTAAAGATAACACTAGCTTTTGGTTTTATTCATATTTATTGTTTCTGCTTTTCTTTCAACTCTCTCAGCCAATTACCACCCCTTGCGTTTTATTTACCCTTTTCGCTTTTATTTCAATTTTTTGTGTTTTATTTGCTTTACGCTTATTGCGACTTACAAATTGTTTGTGTTCCTCCCGCTGTTGTTATTGTCGTCATCAGCGGCGTCGCCGCTGGAATATTATTATTTCATTTTTTTTTTTAATATTTATTTATGGTTTTTGTTTTCGTATTTTTCGCTTGGCTTTTTATCGTGATAATACGTTTAAATACTTTTGGAGCTGTTTTGTATTTCTCTAGTATTATTTCTGGTTCTGTGTGTGCGTTTGTGTTTTTCGCGGTGCGGGTTGTATAAAAATAAACTGTTTTTTTTTTGTTGTTGTTGTTTGAAAATGTTTTTAGGCACTCGATAAGAAAGAAACCGCAATGTGTGCTAGTTTCGTTGTGGTACCACCATGTTTACCACCCTTAACAATAACACTTCAATCCCATGCTTTTCACTTAATTCTAACAGCTTTGCGTGCTAATAAAGAAAATATATAAAAAAAAACCGACTTTTTAGTTACTCACGGATTTTCTCCACAGTTATTCATAACTCGTTTAATCTGGCATCTGATCGTTTATCTAACGTACTGGAAACTTTGAGGGGCAACGCAAAACACAAACCACATTTTTCTGGAAATAATAATAAATAACTTTGGTTAGATAAGCAATGTTTGAGATACTTTTGGTATTTGACAAGATTTCATTTCTTTTATGTGGTTTGATTTTAAGTAAAATGCACGTTATAAAAATATTTATTTAAAAAAAAAAAGATTTCTGCTAAAGATATTACACTATATATATAGAATAATATAATAGTAAAATTCTCTTTCTATGATACGAAAAACTTTGAAAAGCTTACATATTTTTACTGTAGCTATTTTTAACGCTTAACTGATCAGTAAAGTTGTATTTGTTGTCTTATCTTATAAAAACTCATTTGGAACATGTTCCACCAATTTCGAAATTACTTTTAATAATTGTATTGTGTATTAAATCTTCATAAATGCTTTGTATATAATAAATATTGTTTTAGGCTAATGCCACGCCCTCTCCATGTTTTCATAGTAATATATAATAGCAATATGTATTTATATTAGTAATTATAAAGTTTGTCTGGTCAAAATTTTATTCTCACGAGCGGAAAATGTGTGAAAAATAAAAATGTAATGAAAAACATGTAAATACGATGCCTGATAATATCAGTTTTCAACAAAATCTGTGGATCGTTCTTTGTTTGAAAAGATCTCGTGCTCCATTTCTGGAGAGTTCTTTTAACACTTAAAATGTGTTATTTGTGTTAACGAGAATGACAAACATACCCATCAACGGCTTCACCTTGTTGTTTCTTTTATTCTTTTTACCCTTCTTCAGTGCTCAACCGTTTTTTGTCTCTCTCTCTCTCTCTCTCTCTCTCTCTCTCTCGATTCTCGATTCTCATGCTTCCTGTTGCCAAGTCGTAGTTGTTTCTGCTGTACTTTCTCTCATAAATCTTGGTACAGCAAATTGCACAGAAAATCATAAATTGTGATCTCGAGTGCGGTGGCAACTCTGGTTGGTGCTGCCCTATTATTTTGCAGCATGGCAACGCTTTTTGGAGTGGGTGAAAGGAGTTGAACGGCTAAATTCCAGACTTGCAACGGCCTAAAGGAATATGTATGTGTGTGTGTGTGTGTGTGTTTAGTTGTTGCAATTTCACTCAAGATACACACACACACACACATATATATACACAGGCATAACTGTTGCCTGCAGCTCGCTTTGTGGAACGAGAAGCTTCCAGGCTGCTCTTGTTGTTGCTGCTTCCTCTTCGCTCAACTAGCTGTCTGCTTATAAAGCTCACTTTCCTCTTGCTCCTCTTTGCGTGAGTTACATCAAAGACATTTCTAAGCACCCACGCAAGAGAGCACCGAAGAGGCTGACCGAGAGAAAGAGAGAGAGAGAGTCTGATAGTGAGTGTGAGTAGTGCAGGACTCGTTTCGGCTGAAAAGCTCATACATACATACATATATGCCAATCGCAGTCGCTGCGCTGCTTGCTGCGCTGTTTTGTGTGTTTTTAACTTTTAAGCCTTGTACCCATGGAAATAAACCAAAAGAAGGGTATTATGATTTCGTCCAAATACGTATGTATATATTCTTGATCAGGATAAAGTTCCGTCCCTCTGTCCGTTTGTCTATCTTTATGAACACAGCGATCTAAAACACTATAAAAGCTAGAGATTTGAAAATTTAAAATATATATTCTTCTAAAACATACACAGAACGCGTTTATAGTTTTCTTTTTATCGATTTCGCATTTAATTTCCTTAAAATCGATAAATATCGATATGTATATCGATTTTAAGACATGGTTAGCTATGCAAACCTCGAAGATTAGTCAATTGTGTTGATAATCATCGATGCGTCAATATATCGAGAAAACAAGATTATCGAATATTGATAAATCGATATTTCGATTTTCTTTTAACATCACTAATTTGCTTGAATATGTTCTCTTAAAGCATACACTGAAATATTTCAGTTGTTAAATTTATAAATTTAATTTACGGGGTATATCCTTTTCTTTTGGTTTACGGATACTTTTTTTTTTCAAAAAATTTCGACGATAAACTTGGAAGTTCTTCAAAAGTTTCCGCAGTGCGGCTGAGGAAAGAAGAAGCAAGGCTAGTTGCGTGTGGTTTAGTGATATTGTACATTACGGCAGCTTGGAGTTGGGTACAGGGTATTTGCTTGGCAGGTATTTCCGACTAGGGCATACTTGTTTTATTTCAGTTTTCTTCTTTTTTGACTGTCAACTAAGTTCGATTTAGTTTTGTATCTCATCTCTGCTCACCGCGGCCAATGACAAAGTTATTTTGAGTTGTGTGCGTGAGTGTGTAACTGTGTGTGGTGTGTGTGTGTGTGTGTGTGTGTGTGTGCGAGAGAACCTGTAAAACACAACGCACTGTAAATGAAATATTCATGCAAGACATCACGTAGGTAGCTTTTAAAGCGCACACGACTGCGAAATTCCACGACAGCCAAATGTTAATTTGGTGTAAAACAAAGAGAGTAGAAAAGTTAACGACCGACCCCATTGCACATATGCACATATAAGTCTATCTATTATTTACATGTATTTATGACAACGAGGCCTAGACGAGTTAATTGGTAACAAATAAATGCAACCCAGTGAAATTCCGCACACTTGCATGTAAATAAATTGGAAATAAAATCTAAAAATGTGTGTGTTTCAAATTCACTGGAAGTAAACGGTGTGTGTGGATGCGTGTGTGCCAGGTGTGGCCATCGATAAACGCTATATAAAAAAAACTGTTAAATAAATAAAACAAACGTCATTTGCAACGCAATTTTCTTAGTCATAGCCAACGAACCTTGTGGCCAAAAGAGAGACCTCGACGGTTAAATTGTGAGCCAAGCTAAAGCTGAGGTTAAGGGAAGGCCACTTCAAGAGTGGGCGAGTGCGAAAGTAAACTATATGCGATACTCTATATAAAGATACAAAGATATAGATACAGATACTTATGTATATACATATATACGTATACATAAGTATCTCATATAAGTCTATGCAAATGTTGCTAAACATGTTGTATATCTGTGAGATACAGCAGCTGCCTGTCGCAATATATATATATACACACACACACACACGCACACACTCACACACATGTTCATATATACGAGTACGTTTAGGGGCACAAGTATGTACGAAATTTCAATAACCCAGCGAACATGCGGCCAGACAGAGACAGAACTTTTGTGTCATGTCAAAAAAAAAAACAACAAAAAAACACGCTATTTATGCCCTGTTAAAAAGTTAGTCAAGGTATGATAGATATCTAAGAAATTTAACAACTATAGTATCTTTAATAAATATCCGTGAAGCCCAACAAAAATGTTGCTCCTAACAGGGTATCCAATAGGCAAATTTTATGCTTCATATGCAAATTATTTTTGTGTTTGTTATTATTTTTCCAAAACAAAACATTTTGTAACTTTTCATACAGTATCTTTTCGTTAAGCAGAACATGTTACACTTATCCTTTTTTTTGTAAAAATGTTGAACTGCAAATAAAAATTTAAAAAAATTTAAAAATTTTTCAATACTATTAAATATTTTTATTTCCATACCTTTTCCATCAAAACCGTTTTTTTGCCATTGAAATAGCCTTACAATAATTTTTTAATTTTTCACAGGGTATCTGCTAGTCTAGCAACACGCTTTCAAGTTTACAGCAATTTGTTTTTTGATTTTTGTATTTTGATTTGACATTTTTGGGCGAAATTAAATTGAATGATGTGCCTGTCGACCTTTCCGTCAGTTTCCTTTTTGTGGGCCTAGAAACGTCTGGGTATATAGTACCCCCATATGTATACACACTATATACTTGTTTAGAATCACGATTGATATATGCCAAGTATATTTATATAATTAGAAAAAATAATAAGTTGATATAACTGCTTGATTTTGCATTTGTAATTAATTTTGGAATATTTTCTTGCTCATTTTCAGGTAAGCAAATCAACTTGGAATATTTATATCAGAATTAAGCGTGAGTTTTTATTGTTTAAGATGATCTATGATGCTTTGCAGTATTATTAATGGTAGAATGGTTCAGTTCACGGCTGATTACTTTCAAAAAGCGACAACTGTCGCCTGCGTCCACTGTCCCCTCTCGGCTCTACGCTCAGTAAATCGATTTCAAAATATCGCTGGACCAGTTTTCGGTTGAGAACTCGTTTTTCAATTATTTTTTTTTAATTTAAATTTTTGTTGTTTTGTTTTTTTTCTTTGGGTGCACACTTGCACAACGATCGCAATTTATCTGTACATACATTGTTGTTGTTGCTGTTGTTGTTGTTGCTTTGAGCGCTTTTATTTTTTGGGCAGCTTTTTAATTGAGCCGGCCTCCAAACTGCAACTCCAACTCGAACATCAACATCGATGCCATGTTCGACCCTCGGGCGGCGCCGAATGGAGGTCAAACACAACGCATCGCGGCGAAGAGAAAATTTGCCAACACTGTTGTGACGCTGCGTTCGATCAGCAGGCGCTCTCACAGTATGCTGGCTCCCTCTCGTTCGTTCGCTCGCTCGCTCGCTCGCTCTGTGAGCGGCAAGCCTTGAAGCTGTTATTGCGGCTGCTGTTTTTTTTTGTACGACGACGCTTGCGTTACTTGCTTTATTATCGTTCTTGTTGCAGCACGTAGCTGTTTCTGTCTCTCTGTGTTTGTGTGTATGTGTGTGTGTTTGAATTGCTTTTGAGTGACAATACAGGGCTTTGCGGGCTGTTTTGTGAGTCGCTTAACGTTCCAAGCTCACACACATACACACAAAGACAGTATATGGAAATTGAATCTAAATTGGGTTAACAAGTGTTAATGGACAATTCCCAAGCCCCCGAGTCAGTAAATGCAACCACAACGAACAAAAGCAAAGTACAGTAAACACATTGTACCGTTACTGCCATTGTGTGAAGACGTTTTTGATGTTGTTTTTTATAAAGCTCAAAAGATATCGAATGCTAAATGAGCATTGGAAAGGGCGCAATAAAAGAATCTACGCACAGCAGCTGGAAACGCTTTTAAATGGAACCCGGTTCGTAGAAAACACTGGAAACATAGAAAGGAAAAAAAGATGATACATAATACGATTTTCTGTGAGCATTTTTGTTGCTGTCGCCTTTCCATCAATTTCGCGTAATCTTAATGAAATCAACGTGGCTCCACCTGGCGGCCTGTTTAGCATAGATTACGCAAAGCAGCCTTAACGGTAAAAAGGTACAAAGCAAAAAAAAAACAAAAAAAAAACAACAAAAAACAACAAAAAACATAGAAAAAATTCTACAAAATAGAATCAAATTAAATAATATCAAAAGCTGCTTAAGTACGTAGAGCCAGGGGGAAGGTTCGGGCTGAAAATCTCTTGTGAAAATGAAAACGATGTGCAGCGAAATGTGCGATAAAAAGATAGAGATAAATAGATAGAGACAACACACAAAAACAGACACACAGAAAATTGAACAAAAATAGAATTACCAAGTTGCACAACACAACAGGAAAGGGGATGGGAGGAGGAGGAGAGGGATCGGGGCTGGTTGGTAGGGTAATTGCGAATGCGGCTCTGTCACAACACATTAAACGCAATTATAGAAAGTCAATTGAGAAACGAGAGACAACAGCAACAATAAACTAAATTGCGCGGGCGTTGAAAGCCAAACACCGCCAGGGGGCGGCCGCAGTCGCCGTCGCCGTCGCTGTCAGCGTCCACGTCAAAGTCGCTTGCGCCTAGCCATGCTTGGCAGCTAATTCGCCGGAGAGCGGCGTGTGGGCGCCGTATCCCACTTGGTTGCCTTTCTATTTGCATGCGCTTCAATACCACTGGAAACTAATCCTTTTGCCTCTTAATACACAGACACACACACACACACACACACTGGCACATCCCATCTCTTTCTCTACGTTATCGGCTCTGCCTTTTCGCCAGCTTAGTGCGCTCTGAGGCGCTTTGGCTTAGCAACACAAAGCTCACAACTCTGTCACTCGGTCCACACTGCACTGGAGCTACCTTTCTCTCTTCCTCGCACTCGCGCTGGTATAGCAATTATTTTTCTTATTGGACCGCTTTGGGTTTTTATTGTTTGCGCTACGCTTTCTACAGGTGTGCTGGCGCTGACGCTGGCGTCGCTGCAGCAGCGATGACTAATGGTAAAATTTGTTTGCTGTCTGTGCTCTGTTGCCTATAATTACATTTCTGCAAAAACAAGTTTCAGCTGACGTTTTTAAAGCTTTTGTTGTTGTTGTTGTTGTTGTTACTCAAATTGGCTTCAATATCAAATTTGGACATTTTCATGACTATTCCAAGCTTTGTTGTTGTTCTCTATCTGTTTTGTGCTTTATTTGCACAAGTTCTTTGCTTAGTTTTTTTTAAAGGTGTTTCAATGTTTAGTTTTATTTATGGAAAAACTGTTAAAATGCGGATATTTTTTATTCCGAGATCTGTGTAAACACAAAAAGATATTACTGAAGGTTAGATCGCATATTATTCAATACTATATGCGTCAGATTTCCGAGTATGATAAAAATACAAAAAAATACATAAATTAACTGTTTATATTTAAAACCTGAGCCATTTTATTATAATGAATTTTTTGTTTGGTCTAGTTTTATTCTTGATTTAATGTAAATTTCCTTTGATTTGATAATATACATATTTTACGCCCCAAGTTTCTCAAGATTTAATAGAGCATTACAATATATTAATGCTTGCCAACTGTGAATACCTTAATTTATTCCCATACCCTGTAGCATATGAAGCGTAGGTAGTATTCAAATTTTATAATTTAATCTATACATTTTAAAAATTTAGTTACAGGGTATCTTATATCGTTTTTTAGAGTCTTTTACCTTGTTTAAGCACAATATTAGCAATCTGTCTCACCTTAAATACTTTAAAATATTTTCTACAGAGTATCTTTGAGCTGTTCAGTTTTCTATGTTTAAAAACCCTGCATATTATTAAAAAAAATAAAAACACGCCAAAGTTATGCGACACAAATGTCGCACTGATTGGACCCCAAGCAGCCCATTCTATCGCCCCGCCCCGTCCCACTCTCGCCCCCTCGCTGCCTTTCTTTCGCCGCAAATTCGCTGCAATTTGTGTGCAAAATTTTCGTGTTGGAACTCGTCCATACAAGTGCGACGAGCCAAATTGCGGCGCACAACTATGTTGCTGTTCGCTGTTGTTGTTGTTGCTGCTGCTTGTTGTTTCTTCAGCTTCCTCTTTCGTCTTGTCGCATATTGAAAATATTCTTGGCTTATTACAGAATTTTAAGTTAAGTGTGTCGTTTATTTAAAAATGCTGTCGCTCGCCCACTCCTCTCTCTCGCTCTGCCCCATCTCCATCTCCTTCTGGTCTACCTCCTCCATCTTGGTTTACCTCGCATCTCGCTCTACCTCTTCTTAAGGTGCTTTGTTGCTGGCGACTTCCGTGTAGCTTCTTTATTGTTGTTTTTGTTTGCTTTAGCATACGCGTAATTAAGCTGAAGACAACAAAAATATTCATTCGTTCGCTCTGCTCAGGGCTTCTTCTTGCTTGCTGTTCGTTTTATTTATTTTTTTGTTTTTTTTTTGTGGCCATTTGCACGCATTTTTTTTTAACGCGCGACAGCGACGTTGGCTGCGGCGTCGCTGCTGACGTCGCCTGTTGTTGACCGCTGAGTAGGGCATTTCTTATTGTTGTTGTTTTTGTCGTGGCATATGAAAATGGAAATTGCTTTGCTGCACGCGTCTCTTTATCGGCTAGCGAGCGACAGAGAGAGAAAGAGGGAAAAAAACAACTGATTAGAACTTTGGCGTGGAATTCTATTTTGGAACACGGCTGCTGATTATTGTATTCCAGCATGGAAAACATGAACTGAGAACTGGAATTTATGATCTTATGCTGAGAGCGCACACCATCCATCTCTCTCTATCTCTCATCGCTCAGAGTTTGACTTGTAGCTGAATTAAGCAGCTCTCGAATACGTGTGTGGATTCCATTGTTTGCAAAGGAGTGAGAATAGCAACTAATATTGAGTTAAATATGCACATTTCCAGAATTTGCATACATAAAATAAATGCAAAATGTTCTCCTGGAAACCAGGCAATTTTTTCTTTTGATTATGTAAAGATTGAGTGTTTTATTTATTTGAGTGCAAATTCTTGAGTTTTGTTTCTACACTGCTGGTTTAAGCTATATTCATATATTTATATTTATCTTTATTTTTTTTATATTTATTTTTTGTATCTACTATATAAACCTTGATATTTGCCAGCAATTACTAGGTTTAAAACAAATTGTTTGTTTTTTATAAAGTTAACATTTGATAAATGTCAAGAAATTAGAAATCACTCGCTTATTAATTTTCCACGGTTTGGCTTTACATTTTATATAAAATTTATGCAGCAAAGCTCATTAAGTTGTTTTTTTTTATTATTAAATATGCGACATTCCATAAATCCAATCAATGCTACCAACAACAACTACAACAAGAAAAGCCAATTATTAATTGTGGGTTATTTCACAAAACGCTGAAAATTAATTAAAGCGCTTTGTATAATTTCCACAATTAATTGCTTATATTAAATTAATGCCTTTGCTGTGCTTGTAAGCTGAATTTCACTAATAACTCAACACGCAGCTACCCTATCTTAAATATGCCCCCTTTCAGTTTTTTGGTTTTTGTTTTCTATGTAGGCTGCAATTTGAATTTGCCGAAAGAGGGGCAGACAGCAGCGACGGCGACGACGACGGCGACGACGACAGCGACGCCGGCAACTGTCAACGCAAATTGAAAAGCTGTCGACGTCGACGGCGCCAACAACTCTTCTCAGCTTTCAGTTGGCAGCCCACTCGACGCTGAGTGAGTTTCACCGTGCAGCGGCAGCTGCCCCTCCCCCTTCTTTTCCCATCGCTGCTCATAATAGCGACTGGCTGCTGCTGCCGTTTTCCCTCTCCCTCTCCCTCTGCCCGCCCGCTGCCGCTGCCGCTGCCTGCACTTGAAGCTCTCTGCTCTTTTCATCTGCCCTTTCTTCGTTTTCGTTTGCCGTTTTCTTCTGACTCATTTTGTTTTTGTTTTCGTTTGTCTGTCTCTAGTTGTATTTCTCATGCTCGGCCTTCTTAGTCATTGGCAAATGTTGCAACATAGCCTCTCACATGGAACTGCCCCAACCCCCAACCCCCAACCCGTCTTCAGATCCTGCCGTAAGTGCGTCTTAGTCATGATGACGTCGTTGTCTGTCGTCTGGCTGTGAATATAGAGGGTATGGAAGACCTTACCCTACCCTCAAATGTCCTCATAAATTATACAAATCTCATCAATTTATATCAGTGTACACTCATGGCCAAATTAATGTGTACATCTTCTCACTTTCCCTTACCTTAAAATTTGATTGAAACGCAATTTAATTTAAAGTATAAATTTAAAGCTCGTTTCATTCATTATTTAAGGATCCTTATCATTATTATTATTTCTCTTACTTTTAATATTACTACTATTTATTTTAATTCTTATTATAATGTAGAAATTATATATTTTGTATCTTTATCTAAAAGTGTTGAATTGAAATGGAAAATTTGAGTAAGAATGAATCTGGTTTATCTCTTTGAAATTTTTATAAAATTTCTAGGATTTTCATATTTTATACTATGTTAATATTCATTTATTTTCTTTCAGTAATATTTTTCAATTGTAACAAAACGTATTTCAGCCCTGTGGTTTTTCCATTGAGTAACTCACAGTGGGGTTTTTCCTATACATTTTTTGCCTTCTTTTTCTCTTCCCATCCTTTCCCCTTATGTCCTTGACAGCTTTTTAATGTTTGTTTTTGCCCAGCATGGCGAGAGCCTTCTGCTTTTGGATTTTCCCAACTACCTCACTGTTGCTGCTGCTCCTTTCTTGTCCTTCTTCTTCTTTTTGTTCTGGCGCCTTCCTTTAGTTCCCCATTCATAAAGTTTTAGTCCGAACTCGAGCTGGTGCTACTTTAACATTTTCATGTTAATTTGTGAGGAATTTTACTTCTTCTTTTATGGCTGGCCACTCGATAAGGCATTGGCCAAGCCCCCATCCCCCTTTCACCCCATCCCCCTATCACCCTTTACACCCTTTACTTACATTTATCCGTTCGTGCCATTTGCAAATATATTCATACAAACTCTTCCACTTATTTTACCCTTTGCGGAGGGCATTTTACAATTGTCAGGAATTGTGTAGCACCTTGAGTTAGGCATCGGATAGGATTCTAGAAATATAAAAATAAATATATTCCTGATCAGTATAAAAAAAAACTAAATAGATTCTAAATCGATGTATATTAGTCTTAAAGTTTTAAGCTATCTTGGCATAGGGGATTTTTTTTAAATGTTGAAATCAGCCTAATCAGAGCGCTATATCATAAAGCTGCCATAGGAATTATTAGTCGAAAATTTAGATTTTTATGTAAAACTGTTTTTTTTTTATTTTAAGCTATTTTAACCAAACCTACCAGTCACAAATTTTATAAAGCTAATAACTTTAGGGTAAAAATAATTAACATCAGACTTATATATCATATAGTTACCATAGAAACGATCTGATAAAAATTAGGTAAATGTATGAAAAATATTTTAATCTATATATCTATCACTAGCAAACTTATCATTTTAATGATTTCCTTTATAAAAATCTAAATTCTAAATCTAAATTATAATATTGATATACGTCGCAAAAAATGTAGCTATCATAGGAGTAATCGATCCAAAGATACACTTTACAAAAAACTGATAAAAATCAGTTCACTTCATTATACCCGTGTGCAGGGTATTAAATTAACAGCATTACAAATTTAACTATTTTTTCTGCTTTTGGTTTTTTTGGTTTTATTTCTTGCGGCACAAATTATGCGCCCCGAAACTTGCAGTTTTCATTTCCGTTGAACTATTTTCCGTTGGCTCCGAGCAGGATACGTTGTGCAGGTGTGCGGAGCCCCTCGATTACCCCCGGGGGGTACCTTCAGGTTTCCTTTTGGGGGGTCTTTGAACTTGTTGTTGGCGTTTTTTGCGGCTCGTAACATTTAATGTGTTTGCTGTCGTTGTCGTTGTCGTTGCTGCTGCTGCTGCTGCTGCTGCTTTTGCTGTTAAATTTATTTCTGTAGCTGTTGTTCGAAATGAAACACACGTTGTTTTCTTCTCCTGCGTGTGAGTAATTTTATGTTTATTATTCTGTTTTTATGATAGCATTCGATTTCATTGTGCGAAAGTCGCAAAGTAAACTAATCAAAAATTGAAAGAAACGAAAAACAAAGGTAGAAAAACAAAACAGCTGAAGACAGTTGAATAAATTGAGGTAATTGGGAATATTGCAAAACGAAGGTCGATCGAAATTGAAATAAAGGTAGCGCGTTTAGAAACATTAGAAGTGAATTATAATAATTATTACTTTTGAATTTTCTAATTTTCACTAATTTTAACACCCACAATCGATTAAGAATAATATTAAGACTTATCAGCATCTATTTAAAAAAAAACTAATTTTTTAAAATTCATAAATTTGAAATGTAGAATTAATCTAGACCATGGCTAAAAAGGCAAGCTTGAAAATCGGTTCAGATTAAAATGCAATCATTACAATCAACCAGTTCCGCCTGACACGACACCAGAAATCAGGCAACGCCCCCATTGCATCGATTCACATTTAAACCGATTATTTATTTGTGCTGCAACAAGCTGAATTATTCAGCAAGCAACAGTGCCACAGTGTGTGGCATATACTCTAGAGAAACTCAGATATGAATCTCTAATCGAATGTTATATATGTAGTATATATGTAGCATATATATGTACTTATATCATTTGTGGTTTGTGGCTGCATATAGTATTGCCTGATAATGCAGGCGGAAGCGCGTGCGGCCACGCCCACCCACTAGTGAATACCCTCACCAAGCTGAGCTTATCAATTGCCAAGCACTGCAATTTATTGACAGCTGCTCAACTTTTCTGATTGTCTCTGCTGCCTTAACAGCAGCTGCTTATCAATGTAACAACAACAACAACAACAACAACTAATGCCCGACAAGAATAAATAGCTATCTTTTCAGTGCAGATGATTAAATGCCTTCATGCAGATGGTATTTTATTTACGTTGCAACCAGTTCTTTTTCAACCATTTTTCGCCTGCAGAAACTCAAAATTGATTGAATACGTTACAAATTACTTGTTGCACATATCTGGGAAAAGATAAAGATATTTCAAGTACAAGATAGACATTTTAGAAACATAAATAAATGTATAGAAAAAATATAAAAAACTTTGGAAAATCTAAGTTTTCTTCATAGTAATTGTTTATTTGACGAAGATATAGAATGTTATATATTCACAGATTGAAGTACAATATTTAAGTTTAAAAACGTTTCAGAAACAGTTTTTTTTATATGGAAACTGTCATAAAACCAATATGCTCTACTTCACATATTAAGCAGAGCTAAATATGTTTCATACTTGCTTTTACAAAATACATTTTCCACACTTCTTAGTGGAATTTTCTTAAGACCCGCAAACTTGTTCTGCTTATTGTTTTTATAAGTTTTCTAATTTTTTTTAAATATTTTTATATCTGTATCTCTGTTTATTTAATGAATCATTTTAGTTTTTTTTATCCTATTTTATATTTATTTTATAAAATATTTTATTTATTTCTTATTTTCTATTAATTGTATTATTATTATTCCTTTCTATGACTCATAAACACAAAAGTTTCTTCTGGAACCTCATTCAAAGCTTTGCATGGACTTGTTTCGTTCTATAAATGAAATCATTTGAAGATCCTTATCAGCCTGGGCATGTCCTGTTTGGCCTGTTGTTGGTTTGTTTGTACGCGGCTGACTGTGCGGGTGCAACGACATTGGCGTCGCCTGTCACCCCTTCCCCTTCCCCTCGGCCCTATCAGTCAGCCACGAGCACAACACACAAGACACACACACACACACACTCGGACACACACACACACTTAAGCACACTCATCGCTGGCTTCCCACTGTGTAAATGAATGAAATTTGTGTCGTGTCGAGTGCTTTTTACAACAACAACAACAATCAGCCAGAAACAACAACAAAAGTTAGACAACGTTGCATTTTGCATGACTGCGGTGAGGTTTTAATACCCTACAACCAAATGGGTAGAGCGGGTATGCCCGATAATGCATATATTCAAAAAAAAAAAAATACTAAACAGAAAGCAGAATATTATTAGAGATAGATAAATATATATTTATATAAAGAACTCTAGTTCCATTTAATTACAGGGTATTCGAGTCTTTTACTCTACCGGTTTTGTGGCAAGCGCTCTACCGTTTTTTAAGTTTTGCTGCCTTTTGCCATTTGCCAGGCCGCAAATATTTGAAATGCATAAATGCAATTTTCGGCTTAACATTTAAAGTGCTTAGACAAGAAGAAGAAGAAGCAGATGACAACGAAGAAGAAGAAGAATTCGCTGTAGGGACGGGCGCTGGAGAACAGAGCCAAGGTTTTGTTGTCTGGCGATAAGAAAATTATATATACAAGCTGAAATTTGATTCGTGTATGCGGACACAATTTCATTAATTAACTACAAAAATAAATGCATTTTTTTAAAGCTTGCTAAGGGCTATTTTTATTTTGTCAGGGATATTTTATATTGTATGTATAAAAAATATATACATATCAATTTAAAAAAATCAAATTATAATAATTACTTTTATTTTTATTAATTATGAAATAATTTTAATTTTAAAGATTTAAAAAAAAGTTGAATTTTAAGAAATATTTGGATAAGTAAATGTAATTTCAAAGAACTAACTTCAGTGATTTTGTTAAATTTACCTAAACATTATTCAAATCAGATAAAAATAAGAACTATTTACTGCAATAAATAATAATAATAATAATAATAATAATAATAATAATAATAAATAATAATAATCTTAAAGCAATAAACAACTGATGCTTATCATAAAATAATTCAATTTGCTTATGAAAGAATCGCGTTCACTGCGTGCGAGGTTTCACTGTGGAATGCGAGTCAAAGTCCACTTTGTCTTGTTTGGGTCAATTTTCATGGCAACTTAAATTGCAACAAGATAGACAACAATAACAACAACAACAAGAACTGCAAATCAATGGAATGCGAATCAATAATAATCTTTAAAGTACTCCTGTTGTTGTTTTAGTTGTCGATGTTGCTGTTGCTGTTGTTGTTATTATTATTGCATTTGCCTTTTGCTGTTGTTTTTCATATTTTCCTTTAACGCTTGAAGTGCAATTTGCGATTTCATTTCAGCTGACGGCGCCGCTTTGTGCTTGCCCCACGCCGCCCCCTTTTCCACCCTTTTGCCACATTGACTCCTTTTCAATTCAGTGTTCAGTGCGCTTTTCATTTTGGTTCAGTTTTTCATTTCGCTTTTCCGTAATTTTCTTGTGCCCTGCCACGCCTCGTCGTGCCCGCCCACAAGCGTCGCTTTCCATTTTGACTTAGTTACTTTTTTATTTGCATTTAAATTACGTCGCAACTCGTTTTAAATTGGTCACTTTTGTTGTTGTTGTTGCTGTTATTTTACATAGGGTTTTCCATGGGTTTTTTTGTTTTTCCAATGCGTTCGCTTTGGGCCTATGGGGATTCAAGTTGATTGGTTAGCTGCTAAAAAGAAAATTTATTTGAACTTTGCTTTTGCGATAAAATATATATATAAAAAATATTAGAAGATTTATGTTCTTGTTAAGTTCTTAAGCTTGTGCTAGAAATAACAGATTATTATTATTAGTATAAAATATATTTGCTTACCCATAGATATACCTATAGATCGAAACTTTAAAATACAACTGTCGACAATGGGATTTGAATAGCACAAACACTTTGTTCACACGTGGGTCTCGAACCCGCAATCTTAAACAATACATCTACTGAGAACTTTGAATGGAAAGCATAAATTTTGTAGTTGGACAACAAAAGATACGAAAGCGAGTCACAAAACTGTATTGTATATAAATATAACAGATGTAATATATACAAGTTGTGTAAAAAAAAACCGTTTATATATACTTTGCAATAATCGGTACAAATATATTTTTATCGTGGCTGACTTCATCCAAAACGTATTCTATAAAAGAATATAGTTTTGAATGAATCAGCTTCTAGAGAATTTTTGCACTAAATACATATTTATCTTAAAACTTTGACAATGATAAATCGGTTTGATTTACATTTACATTTATTACAATTTATACACTGAAAACCATTCGCACTAACACAAAAATGAAGATACATATAGACAATATTATATGAAATATAATAAATTGAAATTAATTATAACTAAATGATTTCTAAAAAAATATTAAGTCTTATAGTATTTACCAAAACCAAATGTTGGGAAAGGCAAACAAATCGAAGAATTTGAATACTATATATAGAGAACAAATTGTGGTTTCAGGAATAGTAATAATGACTATAATAATAGGTTTACTCGGTCTATAAGCTACTATTACGACCAGCTTATCTTTAAGTTGATTGTAATTGCCATATTTTGAAATACCCCTTAATTATACTACTCTATTATAGCGACGTATTCATTTCATATATTCGTATGATTCACTTACAATCTTGAATACAGACAAGTCAAATCATAATACTCATGGATTAGTCAGTTCTGTGTATAGAAAAGTGTTTTATCTTCTTGTACTTGGCGATCGGTTGTCAAATAAAAGATTAAGCAAAATGCAGTTGGCTCAGTTTGACCACATTCTCTCTCTCTCTCCCTCTATATCTTTCGCTCTCTATCTTTATTTATTTTACTTGCATTAAGTGCGTCAGTTTGTTGTTGTTGTTCTGGTTGTTCCAATTCTGGAATGACTTGTTAAACTTGTCGTGCTGCAAGTTGGCGAATGATGACTCCCAGCTGCTGTCCCCTCTGCTGTCCCCTCTGCTATCCCCTCTGCTGTCCACTCTGCTATCTGCCTGATTCAAGCACCCCTCCCGCTGTCTAGCTGTCTGTCCGTCTCAGGCGTTAAGTGTTGACCTCAATTGAAGTTGCAGCAACAACAACAGCAAGCGGCAAAACAGAGATGTCAGTTATAAAAATATCGTGTATATATAACGTCGAGGCTGGAGGCGAGCAAAAGTTCCTGAACGGGGCGGGGCGACAAAGCTGAGAGGGGGCGGGCAGCCAAGGAGTGTCTAGTCGAGTGCTCGTTACCAACCTTTGTGCGGCATCTGCTTCATTCCAGTTCACATACCCTTTACTACATGCTTTTGATAAGAAATCACGTTAAAAAAGTGCTAAAACATTTCTAGAAAATCGCAATCAAATTTTGAGCTAGCATAAATTTGCTCTGAACTGGCCGTTTTTGATAAGAATTAATTTTTTATTTACAATATATTTTTTTCTTTTTAAGGTAAAATTCATTAAAACTTCTCCGATTTGTCGTTTTGTTTTTTATTTAAGCTCTGGAAAATTCTGCTTTTTTAAACAAGATTGCTTGTGTAAAAAATTCAACTTTCAGAATTTTGGCAAAAATCAACCGATTGAAATGGGCAATAAATTATTTGTGCGGTGTTTTTGGTCAGATCAATTTGGCATTTAAATTGAAAAACTGAATATAAAACTTCGATTTAAAAACTCAGGCACCCATTCGACTAGAACTCGTTCATATTTGTTGTCATTGTTATGTTTGTAAAAAACAGTTCCTCCTATTTACTCCTACCCTTACCACCACCAACCCTTTCCCGCTTTGGCTTTGACGGTTTCAGTTTTCAGCTTTTGCAGCTGGCTAACGCGGCGCGCCATCAACTGGCACGCCATGCCACGCCCACACTCGAAATGCATAACATACATGTGTCGGTGTGCACAGAGAGAAAAGAGTTAGAGTTAAATTTCATTTAAATGAATACGAATCAAATATTTGCGATTCTTGAAAGCCATACTTGATATAAGTTCGAATTACTTGGAGTAAGCACAAAAAATCTTAGACCAAGTTCAGAAAATCTTAATGTGAGAGAAAATAATGTTGAATCAAGTTAAATTCGAATTTTACTAGAAATGAGTACGAGAATTCTAGATACAAGTTCGTAAATTGGGTTCAATCCCATTAAAATCTTATGTCAAGACTTTAACATCTTATATGAAGATATTAAAATCTTTAATCATATTATAAAAATCTTCAATGAAGTTGAAAGTGAACTTCAAAAAAAGATTTAAAATACTTATTTCAAGAACGTTTTATACTTATAATTTTTATTTAATCGGAATTGATGAAAGTTTATTTTGTACTTTTATCAAGAAAAAAGTTGAAAAATATCGAATTACTAAAATACTAATTCTCTGACTTAAAAGATCGTACTTGATATAAGTTCGAACTTCTTGACTTTAGTAACTTCAATCTTAAGTACGAAATACTAAATTTTTTCTCTCTGTGTGTGTGTGTGTGTGCACACTCATGGCAACTACTCGCCCATTTCCGTTGCTTCTTTGCCGGTTCTCAGTCTGCTGCCCCCGCAGGCCTCACCTCACTACTCCCCTCCCCTCCCCTACCCACCCCTCCGCTCCCTTCAACCACGTGCATTGTGCAATACTCGCCGCATTCGCCTTCCCATTGGGTTACTTTAGGTCATTGCAGTTGACGTCTAACGCTCGCTTGAAGGACGCCGTCTAAAGTGTCGCTGCTGCTGTTGCTGCTGCAGTTGCGACTGTGGCTGTTGTTGCTGCTGCAACAGCAACTACAATTGCTGCTGCTGCTGCTGTTTTTGTTCTGCTCAATGTTGTCAAGCTAAATAAAAGCTATTTGTAGAAGCAAAAAAAAGTGGCGTGCAAAAAAAAAAAACAAGAAGTGATGAAGAAAGAAAGAAAGAAATGAAGCTTATGTTTATATGGGAGCTATATTATATAGTAATCCAATCTTGCAAATTTATTGCCTGAAAAATTGTAATTTAAATTGCTGTAGATTAAATTCATTTATCAAGCGATAAATAGTTATCAGATTCGAGAAACTCGACATTTAAGGCATATTTGATCAACTTATAAGTGAAACTGAGCGATTTGAAACAAACCAATTTTAGTTTTCTGGTGCTGATCAAGAATATATATGTATATAGTTTATAATGAATTCTGCAATGCATAAAAATGTTGTTACATATAATAAAAAATTCCAATTCTCACATTGTAAAAGTCACACCACAAAATACATGCTAGATTTAACTAGAAAAAAGCTGACTTCGCAGCACTAGCTTCTAATGCTAGCCTAGCTTTGCTAGCTGCGCTCAGCTTGTGCGCTGACTGAACGAATGTCCGACGCGTCGCGTCGACCTCCAAGCTGGCAGCGCTGTCGGCGTCGTTCGTCAACTCTTGGTTGTTTTTCTTGCTTGAGAGCAGAACATTTGCAATTCTTCGAATATTAAATCAGTGAATAATTATTCGTTTGGCATTCATTAATTTGTATTTAATTTGTTAAATTGCGCTATAAATAACAACTTTCACCAAGCATTAAGCAAATGCATTTGCAATGCAAGTGAGAAAAATTTCCCTTAATTTTCATTTGTATTTTGCTTATTTTTTGTTTTTTTTTTTACATTTCTTGGTTGTTGTTGTTGTCTGTTGCTGTCGCCTTGTCAACTGCATGCAACATTTAACCAAAAAAGAAAAGCCAAAAAAAAGATCAAAAAATAAATGAGTGCGACACGAGAGCAGCGCGCAGCAGCAACCGCATCAACGTCGACGTCGACGTCAGCTGCGACGTTGCAGCTTTCACAACCAACAGCAACAATTTACACATAAATTGTCGCCCAAAAATGCCGCCCACATTTCTTGCATGCGTTCCACAAGCTCAAGTGTCTGTGTGCATGTATGGTATGCATATGTATACACATGTGTATACACATTACACACACACACACACACACTTGTGTGTTTGTGCTTTTACCTCATTTACGTTTATTGCCGCTGTTGTTGCTGTTTGTCGAAACTCTTAAAAATCATGCTGGCGTAAATCCGCGCAATTTAAATTTAAATTGCATTTGTGTTGTTTCTTGCCGTGAAAATTTCGCTGTCGCTGTTTTTGTTGTTATCGTTAAATAAAATGTAATAAACACAACACAAAAAAATGCTGTAAAGCATTGAAAAAGCTGCAACAGCAGCTCTTGAAATGCATATTTCTTGCTTTCTTGCTTTCTGTTTGCTCTGTTGTTTCGTTGTTGTGCGCATTCAATTTGTAATTGATTCTGTTATTTGTTGTTGTTGCGACTGTTGTTGTTGTTGTTTTTGTCGCAGCTGCTGTTAATGCACTCGCGGCAATCACAACAATGCGAAAACAAAATAAAATTTAATCGGAACAACAAGACAGTAAAAAAAAACAACAATAACAAAAAAGAAAAAAAAAACTCGAGAGAGTGAGAGTATGATAGCGAGAGAATGCGTTGCAGCTTTTGTTGCTGGGCGCAAGTTTATTGGCGTCATTGCAGCCGCCGTCGCAGTCGGCGTCGCAGCCGCTGCTGCTGCTGCTGCGTGCAATCAAGTGTGCAATGCAATTACACAAATGAACACAACAACAAACACTTTATATGCAATTATACAAAAAAGAAAAGGAACAAAAAAAAAACACTCAATTTGGGTGTAGTTATTGTTGCTGTTTTTGATTAACGTATTTGCATTTTCCATGCGGCCAAGCGTGCAAAATGCGTAACGCAAACTTCCGACTGGCCATAAAATGAATATATGCAAATTGTTGCTGGACACATGTTGCTCAAAGCACTCTCTCGAACTCTCTAGGCGACAATATCGATAATGCCCACTCTCTGTCTCGCCATTTCAGCTGCGTCGCTCTCGCTACAGCTTATCTTTGGCTTCATGTGTTGCTGCAGATGTTGTTTCTGCTTCTTCTTCTTCTTCCACTCTGCTTACTTGAATTGCGGTTTTATCTCGTTGTCATTTGATCGCCTTTTTGATTTTTCAAGTTTGACTTGGTTTTTTTCTTTTATTTTTTTTTGTTCATTTATTTGGTTGTATTTTTTTCTGTTGTGAAAGTACATAAAAGGCTTTTTTATCTGTCTGTATTTTTTTTAGAAAGGCAATTGGCGACATTTTTGCACCGTCAACATGTTGCTGTTGCCAGGCTGCTGCCATTTTGTTCGTGTGCCAGTTTGTTTTTGTTTTTGCATTTTTCTTCTGCTTATTTTTGCGTTAACTGTTCTGCTCGCTGAACTGTGCAGCAAACAAAGCATGAATTATTGCTCTTGTTTTATTATGCAAATGATGCTGCGCTTGCGTACAGTGCTAAATATGCAGCAAAACAAAAAAAAAAACTGAAATATAACAACAATGGCCAGCAGTGCATAATTCGCCTCCAAGCGAATGCTGGCAACATGAATTCGCCCAATTATTGCTGTATCTACTTCAACTGCAGCGAAACTTTCTCTGTTGTTCTTGCACGTTCTGCCAGCCATTTTGGGTGGGGGAGAGAGAGAGAGAGACCGTACGCTGGCAACAAAAGCGCAATTATGTAGCAACATTGTTGCGCGCTCTCTCTCTCTCTCATTTAATCTTCTTTGTGTGTGTGAGTGTGTGTGTGTATTTCGCTCTTGTTGGTGTTGTTGTCAGGTGCGTCGCGACAAGTGGAAATGCTTGTGCGTGCATTGCTCTCATTGCAGCAACAAATATTTGCACAACTCCAACAGGCTTTACCAGCCCAGGCACGACCACAGCCACAGCCACAGCCACCCCACCACGTCCGCTCATCTGTCTTGTCAAGATTCCTTATACGTGTTGTGTCCCCGTTTTGTTTTTGTTTTTTGCTTTATTTTGTTCCCTGTGTTTATTGTTTGCGCCCATTAATCAGCGCTAGTCGCCGTCAGCATTATATATGTATACTATATAACCTGTTGCTTCTGGAAGTTATTATTATTATTATAATATATTTGTTTTGTTGTTGCTTCTCTTTTTTTTTGTAATCGTTGCTTATCTTTCCGCTTCCGTTTGGCGACTTCAGTTTGAATTTTTATTTTTTTAAATAAGCATTTATCGTGTTTTTTAAGCAACTCTTTATGCGCTATCCTCCACTTCCGCTGTCTGCGTCGCGTTTTCACCAAATTGCAACATGCAACATGAAATTCAATTTACATTTTGTTGGGTTTTGGGTTTTCGGATGTGGATTTACGAAAGTTGGTTGCCCCCAACTCTTTTTTCTACAACTTTCTCTATGCGTTAAACTCAATAAATGATTCTTTTCTACTGTGTTTTTTCCGCTGCTAAAAGATACAAATTGACGAATTTTTCCTATTGCAATAAAAGCCTACTTTTCATTCCAATTGTTATCTGTGCTTTATAACGTTCGCACATGTCTTCCCCATAATCCATATTTGCGCTCGTTTTAATTGCATAAAATGCCACTATCTGTTCTGTTGTTCTTATCTTTATTGTTCACTTCTATTACAATAATTATGACTGCATGTTTATTTTATTATTGAGAAACTGAATGACCCCAGCCAGTTGCCAGTTGCCAGTTGGCCGCAACGACCGATAACCGATAACCGATAAAGCGGGCCCAACATGAACGATAAATTGAACTCGCCACAAGTAAAATTATTTGATGTGCTGATAAAAAAGCAGAAATAATATAAATATATAAATTTCAATTTAACTTGAATTAATGTGTAATATAAGCAAAGTGGAAAATATGTCAACAAATTAAAAAAAAAAATCATATATATTGAAGTTGTACCTGTTAATGTATAACACTAATAGATCTACGAATCCTTAAAGTAATATATATTTATATTAATATCTAATATAGAGATAAAGAGTTTATGATCATATTTTTATGTCAAAATCAGTCAGATCGTTTTCTATATCATATGGCTGTCATCAGAAATATCGGTGGTAAATTTGGTTTTTGTATGAAAAACTTGAAACTGAATATTTATAGAAAAAGCTTGTTGGTTTTCAAAGATATATTAATATTAAAGCAACAACTTGTCGATATCGAATAACTATATAATATAGTTTTCATTCACAAGTATTATTTTGTTGGCAAGAACTTATCTACATCGGATTTCTTTATTTGATAGCAACAATTAAATAAATCTGTAGCAGTCTAAAAATAACTAAACAAAAAAATCAAAATAAATTCGAAATAAAAATAACTTTATTTTAGCAACAACCTGCCTTTAAACGGGTGTTGCGGGCTTTGTTGTTGTTTTCATAAGAATTTTTACTAGTTACAGTTGCGTTGAACACCTGCATAGTGTGTCATATGTGTGTAGGTGAGCTGAGGCTGGGTAGCCACGTCACGTTGCCCCCTTTTCGCCTTTACAATTGGTTGCCTCGCTGTTTATGCAACAAGCGGTCGCGGCGTCAAAGGCAAATGCAAAGGCAAATGCAAAGGCAAAGGCAAAGGCAAAGGCAAACAAAACGCAACAAAAGTTTCGTTTTGTTTGCCAAACTGCGTCACGTTGCAACTTTGACGTTGCGAGTGCGCGGCGACGTTGGCAGCGACTGCAACTGCAACGGCGGCTGAGATTTGCGTAAGCGAAATCGTTTTTCATTGTGCAACCAAACAATAAATATGCAAATTGATGTCAATCCGTTAGCTGTGGGAGAGCTGCCACGTAACCTGTTGCAACTGCTGCCAAACACATGGAGGCGCCACGTGATGAACGAACCACCGAATAACCGTACATAATAAGTCCTTGCCATTGGCGTCGCCTTGCGCACATAACTTGGCCCTGGGCTGTCGACGGACAGTTAACTCTGTCCCCGAGTCCACGAGGTGAGCAGCCTTCAGTCGGCCGTTGGGCTGAGTGGGTGGGTGGGTGGGTGGGTGGCTCGTTTGACTCAATTCCAACAATTGCCCGACGTTTGACCTTGCTGGCATATTCTGTTTCATTTTTGTTAATACCCTACATCAATTGATGTGGCTCGAAATGGTATTTTAAAGTTGTGCAAATATATGATACAGGCATAAATGAGGCCATACAACATTTAAATATATACTCGATCTAAATAAGAAGTTTGTCGCCCTTTCGAATTCACAAACTATGCAAAAGTACACAAATTTTGTATGTAGGCAAAATGGTTCTTGTATAACAGTAGCAGCCGACAGCAGCAGACAGTAATACACGTCAAAGCTAACCATACCAAGACACAAATGGAAACAAACACGTGATAACCCGTGTTATGTTATAAATTGACACACATTTTTTAAAATAAATTTTTTTTAACTTTTTGGTCTAAAAAGGCCCCCTTACTCATTTTCGAAAAAGTTTTTTTCAAAATTTAGAATTACGAATTTTTGTTTTTAATCGATTGTATTTATCATAATTAGCATAAAAAACAACATTTAAGCCGATTTTGAGGAAGTCAAATTTGTGGTCAAAAATCATGCCAAAATCGAAAAAAATTTTGACACGTAAAGCTCTCGGATCTATAGCTCCCATATTTCAAACTCCCATAGCATTGTCAAAACTAAACCGATTTTCACGTTTGATGGTATTTTTGTCGTGATTTCTCCTAAAGATTGATTCCACATTCAAAATATATTCATTTTAAAGAAGAATTTTTTTGAATTTTTTAATAAGCGTACCAAAATTTATTTATAAACCAATTGGGGGAAGGTATCCATAACCTTATGTATTTAAAATATCCGTATGCTTTACGCGAACATATTGAAACAAATTTATTAAGAGATAAAAAGCCATTCACCATCAAAATCGGTTCAGTTTTGACCAAGTTCTGGTTGTTTAAAAATTGGACCCATGCCCAGATGGGAAATATTGGGCACAATTTTAACATGAACATCGACCAAAAATTGTGTTCCGAGATTTAAATGCAGAATTA
>SCDS01000214.1:0-70237 GCA_004149465.1 Drosophila nigromelanica | reverse complement strand
ATGGTTTTGTTAAAATGTATGTAACAGGTAGAAGGAGGCATCTCCGACCCCATAAAGTATATATATTCTTGATCAGGACGACGAGCTGAGTTGATTTAGACATGTCCGTCTGTCCGTCTGTATGAACGCAAGGATCTCGGAAACTACAAAAGCTAGAAAGCTGATCTTGGTCTCATTCAGTTCGTAAATATCACACTCAGAACAAGTTTATCATTTTTTTCGATAACTTGCTCCGTTTAATTAATATCGATAAAAATCGATAACAACCTTTATTTTTCTTACAATATCTCAGAGACTATAAGAGCTAGAGGCAACAAATTAAATGCGTTCTGTTTGTGTAAGCCAGACGCAGATTTTGGTATCTTCGGGTTTTGGATACCTCCCCCCAATCGCCCCCAATACCGACAAAACCATAAAAATCGCTAATCAAATACTACAGACGTGCAAATTGGTTTGTACATACATTTCTATGATCCTAATAAGTCCTGAAAATTTCATAACGATCATACGCTTGAGTGCTTAATATAGGAAATTTGATATGTTGTAATTAAAAAATATAAAATAAGAAACTTAAAGTATATCCCAGATCTTTTGACAGGGCATCTCCAAGTCTGTATACGCTGTCTTATCTATTGTGTAGCTAAATTTGCGTCATCGAAGCAAACGAAGATGAAAAATTATGAATTTAATTGTATTTAATTTTCAATTTATTCATTTTGTAGTTGTTGGTGTTAGGGGGCGTCCCCTCTTTGAAATTGTTTGACCTTTGCGCTGCTTTTTGTGGCTGCTGCGAGTGGGTCACAAATTTGTGTGTTTGCTCATGAATTTCATTTATAAGCATTTTGCGTGTGATAAGAAGCAATTAGCGTGTGAGAGATGCCCCCCAAAAACGGAAAAATATTTATAGAGCAAACATTTACATTTATTTTAGCTCAGCTGTGATGTTTTTCTGAAGGCTGCCAGAGATATTTCATGCCGTTCAAATGCAGATAAAATGGCACGCGCTAATGGAATAAAATACGATTTTATTTTTATATATGATAAAGTCTTGTTTGTTTAATATTTAGGTTACATCCAAAATTATTCAACGCTCTCCGCAGAAAATTGTTTTTCTATATCTATATATACTGCTTTATATATCTTTATTAAAAGAACACTAGTATATCTTTTATACTTTTTTGTTTTCATAATTGATCATACATTTTCAAAAAATTAAGAAAAAATCATGTAAAATTTTAAGTATTTAAAATTTAGGAGAAAATGGTAAATATTTTTGAACATTAAATTAAAGTTCTTTGTAGAAATAGACCCGACCTTTATCACATTTATTTTAAAACTATACACATTCATACATTTTTAATCTCATTCGCTTTCACATTTTTCGCACTTTACTACAAATTACCAAAAAATATGCCGCTCATAAATTTGTTTTAATCTTTTATTATTTTTATACCTATCGATTGAATTCTAATTGATTGATTGATTTAGCCCAATGATTGAAATTTCACATTCATATTTATCGGTTAATGAATTTACGAAAATGGCAAAGAAAAAACAAGCAAATGATTATTTTATGTGTACTTGGACATTTAATTAGTTGTTATTGAGCTCATGAAATTTAAGTTCAAAACAAATATTTGTACGAATATATTTATCTGTCTTGTAAGCCCCTTACATAACAGCGGTTACTGTTGTTTTTTTTATCAGTAATTTGGCATTAGTTGGAAAATCCAAATTGCTTTTCAATTGTTCCCCAAATGAGTCAAATAGTTTTCCAGTATGCGACAACATGAATGAGGTGATTACTGGTTGGCCTTTCTCTTTTGATTTGCCGACAAGTGCGTAAACAGCTGCTTAAATATAAGACAATTGGTTGTTCAATTTTGTCGGCTAGACTGACAAAAAGTAAATTTATAGGCATATCTTGAAAAGTAGCTAGGCGTATGAGTAATATTTAAATTTATTTAAATTACTTAACTTCCGTACATTTATGATGAGCCGTTGAATAATATTGATATACTGAAATAATACAAATATAAACTACACCAAGTGTTTCGGTTTTTGTAATTTATTTGAGAACCTCGGCGTATACGCAATATATAGAAATAACCGTTTAAATGCAGTATATTCATTTCAATATCATAAAAAGTAAACTCAATAAACGTTTTATATGAGTGTTACAGTTAAATTTCGATATGTATTTTATTTGAAAAATATATGCATAAAAAACCGTCATCTGGGCGTATGAGTCATTTTGGAAGTTGACCAACAAGTTCGCTAAGACTCATACCCCAAAAACCTGAAAGCGTTTACAAATTGATTATTGTGTATCCAATACAAAGCCGCAAAATTACACAAATTACATTTTATAATTAGCACCTGCCTTGAAGCACATAAATAACTGTCAAACAGTGTAAGCTAAAAATTGGTTTTATTGAAATATAAATAGTATAAATATAACATAGTATAGTAATAGGAAAATCAAGTAATAATAGTACAATTAAATCTGGGTAAATTATTTAAAGTTTTAGTATTGAATATAGTATAGACTAATAATAATAATAATAATAATAATAATAATAATAATAATAATAATAATAATAATAATAATAATAATAATAAATAATAATAATAATGCAAAGTATAGTATAGCATAGTATAATAAAATAAAAAATAAGGATAGTGAAGGTAAACAAGGGTAAAAAGGGAATATACAATAACATGCACATAACTGCAATTCATATAAAAATTCGCATTGCTTAGCCTTGATTCGATTTGAGCTTAATTTTCGCGTTTTTGGGCAACGTTTTAAGATTACTGTGATCAATCAGTTAGGACAAAACCCAAGTTACAGACTTGTTAAATACTGATACTAAAAGCATTGTTGATTTGTAATTGAAATCAATTCCTGTTTTTGTTAATCTTCTATATTATATTACCCAACTTATCGGCATTCTGATGCACACCATCATCAATCAAAAGCGCTTACCTATCGCTCGCCACTTTGATTTAGTGGGGCAGCGATTGGGCGTAAAATCCGAAGCGATTTGATTTCTAGCATTCATTGATTATGAATGTTTACGGCCGGTTTATTGTTTAATACAATTAACAATGTACTTTATTGTAGGGGCCTTAAAGGCTGTCGACAGCCATTTCGCGCCGTTTTGCTGCCACACGGTTGGTTCGGGCTATAAAAAAGAATTGTATTTGGGATTATATTGAATTGCTCGCTGCTTGAACTTACACAAGTTCAAATTAATCTCGTGAATCTATGCAAATATTACATGATTACGTTATTTGTTCAACGATTGCATTCGAAATTTTAATTAATTTTCTCTCTTGTTCGTGTTTCTCATTCGTTTGATTGTTGTTCTTGCTGTTGGTATTGCTTTAGAATTTTGCACAGGTGTTGTTGTTGCTGTTGTGATTCACGCCTTTATCTAGGCCCGATTTTGGTAGGGTGTTAAAGGTGCTACCGGTGGCCGCGTCCGAAGATGCTGCGTTCTTCAGTTGCCCTGGAATTGTTGCCAAGTTCGCTTTGTTTCATCGACATTTTTTTAGTTTTAATTTCATTACAAGTTTAAATAAATTTACAAACAAAAAATTGTTGCGCCATGTCTAAAAGAAATCGTAAGGTTTGTTGACTTTCACTAATAACTAATTTGATGTGAATGTGAGAAGAACAAAACATTAATAGCATTTGGGTATCAACATAGTTTCCCGGCTGTTTATTATGGGAAATCATTTTTAAATGAGATACAAAATTATAATTTTGCAGCGATGGTTATGTAATTTCCTTCTTCCTTATATTTGAGTAATTATTTTATTCAATTAATTATTGATTTATTTCAAATAACTGCAAAAAAATTAATTTACTATGTGCTATATATTTTTTATTTAAATATATATATATTTATTTTTTTTTTTGAGTGTGTAGGATTAAAATCCAAATCAATTTTAGACTTGCTGATGTTTAACCAAAAATGTGGTTTATTAGTCTGAATAATATTTTATAAATATATTCCCATTGAATTCAATATTTTTATCTGCTTTAAACATATTTTATTGAATTATTATTTTATAAATATTATTTATTTAATTTACAATTATTAAATCTTCTTGCTTGTTCATCTCTGATATATTCTGTTAATCAAACTGATCGGCTGCATCTGTTCTGCTCTTGAGTTATAGATACTTGTATAGATATCTAACGTGTCTCAATAACAGCAATATCTCTGTGGCTCATTTCCAATCCGAAACATGAATCAATCGCAGTTATCAGTAGCGAGCGTAAAACAAGCAAATCGCTCTCACAAATCTTATCAAAAAAAAAACAACAATTTACAACTTTGCGCTCTTAGCTTATGCTCTCTTTGATTCTCTTAACTAAACAAATGTTAATGTAAAAAGTTTAACATTTTAAAGCAGCATTTGAAACTTTAAGTTAAAATAAAATGCAATTAAATACAAATAAATGATATTTTAAGCAAACAATATGTATAAATATATATATGTACATATATAGCAGATACTAAATATATAAAAATAAATAGCTAATTTTTACTTATGTGTTAAATATGCACAAACTGATTTATGCATGTAATAGAAGTGGCAGGCTATTCAATTCTAAGCCCCTTAATCCGAATTTATGTCGTTGCAGGCAAATGCACAGACAGAAACTTAACTAAACTAGAATATTGATGTAATAGATATTATAAATTATATATTAAGTAGAAGCTATAAAATTATAAAACAAGTAGTAAAATGCTTTATCTTTTTCAATTTGTTTCTGATTGTTTTCCAATTCTTGAATCCTTTAGTCTATATTTTATATTTCTGTTATAGCCATCGTGCCTGTCACTATCTCTCACTTTCTCCTTCCCCTACTTATTGTCCATCCTATGTATAATATTCATTTTTCAATCACTTTTCGAGCTTTTTTTTAAAAAAATATAACTTATACTATATATGTTTAGTTTAGATACTTGTAGATTATTTGCGCGACTCTCGCTGAACACCCAGACTTCTGCGACAGTGTATTCAACCTATTTAGGGTTAGGCAGATCATTAATGCCGTCATTTGGAAGGCGTCGTTCTAAATTGAGCAATTCAATCAAAGCAAAACTTTGCACAGCAGCGATCACGACAGTTACAGAAGAAAAGGCAAATAAGATACATTTATATCTGAGAAATGCCGCATAGACAATCACAAACATGTGACTCTGAGCCATGTGCATAATCCACCTACACACACACATAAGGAAAACACTTGAAGAGATTAAAGCGAGATGATGTCGTCAAGAAGTCAGCTCAAATTGAGCTCTTTAAGTGACAAGGCACAGTGGGACAAGTTCAATGAAAAGATGCAACTATAAAATAAAATATTAAACTGAAAGAAATGAAAAAGATATGTTGAATACGCCATTTACTTCAGCAGCCGCTTACCATAGCTCTTGCCCCACTGTGCACTGCGACTTGTTGTCAAGCCAGTGTCAGGCATTTTCACTTTTGCTCTAGCACAGGCGGCAAATTATTAAATTTATGAAATTTTATTGATGTTTTACACACAAACTTTGACCGCTCGAGTGTGTGCGGGTGTGTGTTAGTGTGTGTGTGCGAATGTGTGAAGCATATGCAAGTCAGTTCTAAGCACTTGAGACTATAAACCCGGGTCGCAGACTTCTATGCGGGTATTGGTGTGCTAAATTTTTATAGAATCTTGAGCTTAAACGAGACAATATCGCCGAGTCTGCCACAGGTTCAGTTGAGCTTCAAACTTTGTGCGAGTCGCACGCGGCAAAAGTATCTCGCAGATACAAAGGCGCATGTAATAGATACAACCAAAACGGGAAGCGATCAATTAATGCAAGTGGCATAAGTAACGCGAATCAAACAAACCCTTTTGGCCATGGCAATAGCCACTGACTGTTGATTAGTTTTCCAACTTGTTGTTCGTATCGCGTCACTCCTCCCAATTCTCACCCCTCTGCAACAAATAAAACCCACCATGGTTTACTTTGCCACTCGCGATAATCGTGATCGGAACAGCAAAGCCAAACAGCAAGTCGAACGCATCATACACGATGAAGAGTTTGGCGAAGAGAATGTCGAGCTGGTCGACTCCGAGTGGGCCGATTTCGAGAAGTTCATTCGTCAGTTGCGCCAGCGACGCACCAGCAACATATCCATGGAGGTGGAGCTGCGCCATGTCCAGCGACATCCCAAAGTCAAATCGCAGGCATTCTATCCCTGCCCGCCACCGGCCGACAATGGACCCGACTCCGACTCATCGGACGACGATGATCCATTTGGATATATCGATACTCTTGTAAGCGCAATTTTTCCTATATATTGTATATACTTACCACGTTCAGTTTAGATAGTGTAAAACTGCTGTTAATCTATTTGTATTAAGACTCTTGTTTCGGTGATAAGATTTCTTGGCCTATATATAGGTAACATAGTAATCAGCTCGACGACAGACGTTATCTTTATATCGGACATGAATCGTCTACGGCCGAGTCTATACAAAGTCAACTAATCGAATGGCAATAATGTCTGGTTATGGGTAATATAACAATTTAATTGATCCTATTCACTTTATCAATATGTGATTTGTATAATTCTGTTATCGGTATCAGACGACATTTGGGAAAACTTTTCAATTTCTTTATCAAGAGATTGATAAATGTACCCCATAAAAAAAGTAGCATTAAATTCTTTATAGAATGTGTATGGGAATTAAAATAAAAGTTTCAAACAAATATTTAACCATATTCAATATATGTCAAACCATATTAAAATTGGTTAAATTATTTGTTGTAACCATATTTTGATCTCTAGAAACTATAGGCTTAGGACATGTAGAGATTAATGTAGATATTTTGTAGTTTTAATATGAAATATATAATTTTTTGAAACAATAGATAGGGTATACAGTTAAGCCACAATATTTTTGTTAAGTACTTCCCATTCCTTTTCCCCTGCTCAGTCTGCTTGTGTTAAAGCAATGAAAAACAGTGAATAAATGGAAATGAGAAAAACGAGCAGAAAAATATGTTTGCTATTTTTAATCGGATTATAATGAATAATATTTAGTGTTTATTATAAGTTAAGAAATTATTTCACCCAAGAAGGTAGTAGGCTGAAAAAAGGGTGACCAAGCTGGCCAAAAAACATTAACTATTCAATAATTTAAATACATAAAAATAAAGAACTTTTTAAAACCTATGTGTGTAAATATGATAATAATACAAAAGTTACACAGAAACTAACAAGTGCATTAAGGCAATCGAATCAACTTTAAACAAACATTTTCTACACACAACATTTTCTAGGCCTAAATAGTTTTAATTTATTGAATTTTAATTGTTTTGAAATATAAAAAACCGAAACTTGAACTTCTAACAAGTTGTAAAAACTCTTGAGAGCTTTCTAAACATTTTACCAAATTTATTTATTTTGGCACAGCTGGTTACCCTGGCCAATGCATAGCGTCTAGAGTGTTGAGCAAAAAAATTTCAATAATTTTTTCACACAAGCAGAAAGCTCGAGAGCGCCAGTTTTAGTTTCAAAAAAGTTTTCACAAAGATTAGAACGTGGTGTAAATGTCGGACGAAATGCAAGAAAATCAATAAAGACAACTGAGAAAAATCGTTAGAAATTATAACACAATGAGTGTATTGGAAACAGATTTAATAAGCAAATGTCGTGATTGGCACTAAAATTCTTGATTGCATTGGAAAAACGTGTGAAAATAATTGAACATAAATGTTGTGATTAAAGGCCGTGCAGTGTTGTAAAAATGTTAAAAATAAATTGCAATAAAATTTACAACTGTTTGGCTTGACGGGGCGGGCCTCAAGGGCAGCGACATGTAATTGCGACGTCTTGCAGTCAGAAATATCAAGTGAAAAGAAGAAGAACAGCAACAGCATCGGGCGAAAACTAAAAATAATTGGCAACAAAATGCGAATCCGAAATTCGGCCAACAGCCGCAGGCATGTCAAAGGCCGTAATACGGATCTATGCGACTGACACGGAAAACGGTTGCAGCAACAACAACAATAACGGCAACAACAACAACAACAACAACAACAACACCTCAATATACGATCTATATCTATCATTAAAAACAAAACAAAAAACACTCACATCGTTTTCGAATTCGAATTCGCAACGTAGTCAAATTCGGTTTGCTTCATGTTCAACAACAGTCGCACTCACCAGGATGAGTACATTCGGGAATATGCCTTCGAGCCGGAGCTGCTGATCAATCGCGAGGAGTATCTGCGCGACGAGGAGCGCGCCAATAAATTACCCTCGACGAACGTCCGCCTCCGCTGGGATGAGGCCATTGCCAAACAGAAGCAACAACAGAAACGCAAAGCCAAAGCCGAAGCCGCCAATGATGACAAAAATCAGATTGAGTTCGAAATTGAGGCTTTCTACTATGTAAGCATATTAGACCCCATCAAGTTGACATAGCCTTCGCCCAGACCTCTGGCAAAAATTAGCAGTGTCTTAATTTCTTGCATTTTCTTTATTTATTTTTTTCTCTGTGTTTTCTTCCTTTTTTTTTGCTGTTTTGTCTTGTCGCATACCTAAGCAAATTTTATTTATTTATGTATTTGCTTTTTGTTTTGACCGTGGCATGCGCAGGAACCTTTCTAAATATATATTTCTGAAATGCATTTTCAATGGGTTTTACTTGACACACAAGTGGCAACTATTTTGGGAATTTTATTTTAAATTACTATAAGTTAAAATAATTCCATGTGCACTCAAAGAAAAATCTGCGTTTTTTTAAATAAACAAAGTTATTAGGTACTTTTTTAATTAATTTAAGTCACAAATATTTATTTGTTTTTGTATTACAATTTTAATTGTCTTTAACAATATGTTAAATATATAATTACTTGTTTATTTAAGATAAGCCAGATTGGAAACTTTTTATACGATTTTATGGTTATGATTGTTGTCTTTATCATTTTATATTTTATAATCTTTTTTACTGTTACTATTATTTCAATATTTTCAATTGAGACAAAAATATATTTTAAACCGTTATACATTGTGTACAATTGGAAATTTAAAAACTTTTTCTTATAGTGTACTTAAATTACACGTATATTCTATTAATTATTTTCTCTTAAGCACTCATGTAAAGCTTTCTCTATATTATTCCAATTCTTAAATATTAATTTAATTTCCTTATGTTCGGTTGACAATTTCTATAGAACTCCATATTAATTTAATTAATTAATTTAATTTTCTCATGCTTAATTCACAATTTTCTTTATAACTCCAGAGAAAGCTTTCTTATTTTATTTTATATTTATTAAAGAGCATTTTTCTGCTCAATCATTGTTCATTTCTTTTGACATACCAGACTTTTTTGTTGTTGCTATGCTGCGCATTTATAAATGTTATGGGAATTTCCGTATATAAAAAATCGTTTCATGACGAAAATTCTTTGGCGTAAACATTTTTTTGCCTGTTGGACGCGTATTTTTTAAGTTTCTTTTTGTTTTGTTTGTTTGAAAAGTCGAGAGTATTTTTTTAAGTTATTTATAATGTATGTTGGACTTTTGCCTGCTGCCAAATGATTAACACGTGAAACCAATGTGTTAGTAAGTGTTTGGTATTCTTGGAGGATGGTGGACAACGTTTATTTATTTTTATTTTTTATGTCTATACAAAATTGAGCATACCGAAAGCTGAAAGACGTGTAATAGGTACAGGAAAATCGTAAACAATCTACTAATTATATATTTATATTATTAATTTACAGATGTATGGTCGTTACACAAAAGATCTAGGAGAATTTGCTAAAGATGAAGCCAGAAAACTCAAACTACTCGAAAAGCGACGAAAGCAAGAAGATAAACAAAGGAATAAGGTAAATTTAAATTTTAGAACAATGAAACAAAAGACTTTTTATTCGTTAATCATGTGATAATCTATATAATATGCAATGCAAACGTAATGAGCAATATTTAAATACTAAAGGTAAAGCATACAAAATTCTATTACAAATTTTTCGATTCAAAAGAAAATTCACAATAGAAAATGCACTTGACATCAAATGCTACTCATGCTCAATGGCGAATAAAATTATGCAAAGTACTCGCATTCATGAATTTCTACGCCATTTTGATTCTGCAAAAAATTGGCATAGATCCCAATATCCCATTGACAGTAGTGGCTATATGTAATATATGTTGAGATCATTTTAAGCGCATCGGTTTATAAAGCAGCAGTGCTGGGAAATATTTACAGGAACTGTTGGGCAAACGAGCGACGCGTATAAAGAGCATCTCATCATGGATCTGGAAGCATACGCTGGCACGCCTAGGCGAGGATTGGGTGTTCCTCGCCCTGCTGGGCATCATAATGGCACTGCTCTCCTTTATCATGGACAAGGGCATATCAATCTGTACAAATGGTAAACGCATTCCAAGGATAAACGCAGTTAGCCTTTCATTTCTAGTCTTTATAAACAGTTTACTCAAATATTATTTTAGCTCGTATTTGGCTCTATCGCGATCTTACTTCACAGCCCTTTGTACAGTATATTGCTTGGGTCTCATTGCCGGTCTGTCTAATATTATTCTCAGCCGGCTTTGTACATCTCATCGCACCGCAAAGCATAGGTAAGTGGAAAACTAACTAACTAGAATTGAAAATATAAATAGATGGGTTTTTTTGTAAAGATGTTGTTATATGTCGCATTGAGTGTTTCTTTCAGGTGACAAATAATGTTATTGTTTTTAAGTACACAGTATGTTTCATAAAGTACAAAGTATTGTATTTAAAGTATTTTTTCGTTTTCGTTAGTAATTTTCTTTAATCTAATTTTCTGTGAATTTATTTTAATGTAATTTTTTGCAAGTAACAAAGTAGTAAAAAATTAGTTTAATTGGTATCTCTTAAACTCATTTCATTTTGGGTTTTCCAAAGAAAAAGAACATAATATCCAGAACTAAATACTATATTAATTTTTTTACTTACTTACTTACTTCGATGGTTGTTTAGGACTAAACGAAAATCTATATATACCTAGTTAAATGCAAAGATTTTTAGAATGCAAATCCAATTCAAATATTCTCTCAGAAGTTTAGCTAACGGAAGAACTAACCAAGAACTTCGTAGGACACAATATTCCTAGCTTTTCTTATACTTCCAGTTACATATACTTTCTAACCAACAGATTGTTTCAATAATAAAAATAACAAAAATAATATATATGTATATATATTAACATTTAACAAACACCCTGTACCACTGCACTCCGGCAGCTGCCCGCACCAAGCGCACTTGGCACCTCCAATAACTAAACCACCCCCTTCTGTCTACATGTTATATACTCGAACTTAACACTTAAAGAGCAAAAAGAATATACATACAAATAATTTAAACACGTACTAAAGCCAAGCTCTTAATGCAAATTCTACATGCATATTGTATTCGATTACCAACCATGTTTAGGTTCCGGTATACCTGAAATGAAGACCATACTGCGTGGCGTTGCGCTGAAAGAGTATCTCACATTTAAGACATTAGTGGCCAAGGTAATTGGTTTAACGGCAACTCTGGGCAGCGGTATGCCATTAGGAAAGGAAGTAAGTATGAAAAATTGATGCCAGCTAAACAAGCGGCACACACGCACACACACACGCATTTGGAAAACTCTAAAAAAAAAAAAACAAAAAATACGATCTTCGTCTCTAGGGTCCTTTCGTACATATAGCAAGTATTGTAGCACAATTATTAAGTAAACTCGTCACATCATTCCAAGGCATCTATGAGAATGAGTCCCGTAACTCGGAAATGCTGGCGGCTGCCTGCGCCGTCGGCGTTGGCGCCTGTTTCGCCGCGCCCGTTGGTGGTGAGTACAAACGATCCGATCGATAAATTTCCCAGCTTTGCAATCCAGCGAAACCGCAACGATATTCTGCAGGCGTACTCTTCAGCATTGAGGTAACCACCACATATTTTGCGGTGCGCAACTATTGGCGTGGTTTCTTTGCGGCCGTCTGTGGTGCAACGGTATTTCGACTGCTCGCTGTTTGGTTCCAAAATGCCGATACTGTGCGGGCGCTATTCCTAACCAATTTCACCACCGAATTTCCCTTCGATCCGCAGGAGTTGTTTGTTTTTGCACTGATTGGGTGAGTTTTCCAATGTCATCTTTATACAACAAATTTTGTATGCTTATCAACACTGTTTTACTGTTTTACAGTTTCGTTTGCGGCTTGGGAGGCGCCACCTATGTTTGGGTGCATCGCCGCTATGTGCTTTTCATGCGCTCGAACAAACGCATGAATAAATTTTTGCAAAAAAAGTGAGTTCGTTTTTCAATGCATTTAATGCACAAAAAAGTTATAAATGTTGCTATCACATGTGGTACAAGTGCAACAAAATTGGAACATTGTTTTTGCAATAGTACAATAGAAATATTTACCTTCCTATACTCTTCTTAAACAACTCAATTCTGTGCAGTTGATTGCTTGGTGGGCATTTATTTTATGAATTATGCCAATCTTACTATTGCGCCTATGTTTTTATACATTTTAATGCTCTCCTTGTCCGTAATAATCGTTAAGTTGCGGTGTAGTCTCGGTGTTAGTCTCTGCTGTGGCCTCTTATAGTTTGATATTGTGCGTAGTTCAAAATTATACTTTATCAATTATATCAAAATTGCTACATTTACTTTCAACTTCATAAACAAACTAGGCAAATTATACAAGGCAATTTATCGATATCGATTCGAATAAGGGACTTACAATTTTTCCGGTTTTTAGCACTGGGAAGTTTCGATATCGACTGTTAGTGTTGCACACCAGTTTTCAAATACTGGATAGGGATCGCCACCTAATTTAACAAAAATTTGAGTTAAATTTAAAGTTTATTTCATATATTAAATGTTTATTTACTTGGTAGCCGCTTCCTGTATCCTGGTTTTCTGGCTCTGCTGGTCTCCAGTATTTCGTTTCCTCTGGGCACGGGTCAATTTCTGGCCGGGGAGCTCAGCACGCACGAGCAGGTGACGCAGCTCTTTAGCAATTTCACCTGGTCACGCGATGATTTGACCGTGGAACAGGCTGCGGTTGTCACACACTGGATGACCAGCTACACCAGCGTCTTTGCCAATTTGGTGATCTTTACCGTCTTCACGGTAAGTGCTTGAAATACCAATAATAAGTTTAAACTAAACTAATGATTCTCCGTTAGTTCTTCTTTTCCATCATTGCGTCCACGATACCCGTGCCTTCGGGCATGTTTATACCGGTGTTTAAGATTGGCGCCGCATTTGGTCGCTTGGTGGGCGAACTGATGGCCTCCTGGTTTCCACATGGCGTGCGCTACGGCGGTCGATTGTCACCCATTATGCCAGGTGGCTATGCCGTTGTGGGCGCAGCTGCCTTTTCGGGCTCTGTGACGCATACGGTCTCCGTGGCAGTGATTATCTTCGAGATGACCGGTCAGATAACGCATGTTGTGCCCGTAATGATAGCCGTGCTGGTGGCCAATGCGGTGGCAGCGCTGCTGCAGCCCTCGATCTACGATAGTATTATACTAATTAAGAAGCTGCCGTATCTGCCTGATCTGCTGCCATCCAGCTCCGGCATGTACAGCATCTTTGTGGAGGACTTCATGGTGCGCGACGTGAAGTACATTTGGCATGGCATCTCCTATCAGAAGCTCAAGGAGGTGCTCAAGATCAACAAGACGCTGCGCTCGCTGCCCCTGGTGGACAGTCCGGAGAACATGATACTGCTCGGCTCCGTGCAGCGCTACGAGCTGATCAAGATCATTGAGAAGCACATTGGGCGCGAGAAGCGCATGGAGGTGGCACAAAAGTGGCAAAAGGAAGCCGAGGAGCGCGCCGCCGAGGAGGAGAAAAAGAAACAGGAGGCGGAGCTGAAACAGCGTCGCCCCTCCCGCTTCGAGGTGCTGCCCGCACCGGACATACTCAGCCTGCGCCAGATCGCCAACGACGAGATGCTGCCGCCGAAGAAGCGCGCCGAGACCATGCACAGCTCCCTCACGCCACGCAAGTCCATCTTGAAGAAGACCAACTCCTTCAATTTGAAGACCTATGCGCCCGCCTCGCCGCATAGCCCCAGCATTACGCCCTATACAACGATCACGGGCAACTCCGAGTTTCGCATTCGCTCCGCATTTGAGGCCATCTTTAAGAAGTCTACCACGCTGCAGGATGTGCAACCGGATCCGGAAATGGGCTCCATCTCGGCGGCGGCCAGCAACAATGAGGTGCAAGTGCAGCGGGCGCCCAGTGTGCCCAGCACGCCTGGCATATCCAAGAAGGTTCAGCTGGTAAGTCATCTTGATTATCCTTAAAGATTGTGATCTGTTGGCCAGGGGAGGGGTTGCTTAACTACTAATGGAGCCGAGCTCCAACATGTGCTTTATTTGTTGCGCTTATTTGTAAACATTTTGCATTCCAAGCAAGCACAAAACAATTGGAACTTTGTCACCGATCAGATCATGCTGGTAAGTAGCTCATCCAAAAGAAGAAAAAAAACAAATAGTAAACACAGAAAAGAAAATAGCAAGCACAAATCTTTACATCCTAACATTCAAATCTCTTTGGCATATCACTAATCCTATTCCATATCTGCAAGCAAGTAAACCCTATTACAATCCAAACGGAGGCAACCACACAAATGGTAATATATCTTTGACTGATATCTACATATCAATATATATGTACTCGTAACTGCGCTCTTGCTTTATTTGCTAATTTTATTCCCGAGAAATTGTTACCTTCAATATTACTTTTTACTTTACTTGCTACTTTTACTTTTACTCAATTTTGGGAAAAATCTGTATGCGATTGGCTATATATATTATTAATCTATATCAAAAGATGAGTCTATTTGAACACATCGAAATGTCTGTCAAACTGATATCCAAATAAATCAGTCAGTTTTCAGTTTCTCTTTTTAAAATTTGCCACAGAGCACTATTCCATATAGCTGCCTAAAGAACTAGCGCTCTATGTTCTCGAAAAAAAAAACTTTTTGTATTTTATGCTATCCCAAAAAAACTCGGCTCTTACAAAATCTTAGCAATATCGACCTTCTATTTTATAATATATACATTACATACAGCTTCCTCAGGAAATTTTCGGTTGAAAATTGTGTTTTTTTTTTTTAAATATTGAAAATTCTATTTTTATTTGAAAGTTATTTGTTTTGTTTTCTCCGAAATATTTTTAGTTTTTCCGGATATATTGTTTAGCCCGTATAGGTCCCTTAAATAAAGATTTTTGTATGAAAAACTTATGTTATTTTTTCCAAATTTAGACCAAACTCCAATTTTTTGGACTGATATGTCTTGTCAACATTTAACTATTATTTAATTATTATTGGGAATCTGCCTTAGGTCTGTAGAGGACCAATTACTGCTCTCCAATTTTGCTGCTTCCGCTTGTCTTTATGTAATTGAAAACTGCAAAATCAAGTGATATTCCATTAGTTTGTTGTACGCATATTAACATTTATAAAACTTAATGCTTTATATATGCCGCCCGATAAGGAAAACAAAGATGATGATACTCGAACAGATAACACAGATTCGACTAAAACAAATAAAATGCCGCGCAATGAAGTCAATCCAGATAAGACCTGCATTAAATACAAAACAAATAAAGTTTCAGATATTAATAGACAGAACCAATTTAATGAACTGATCGAACCGGCTGTTGTGTCCCTTGTTAACGAGAATCACGTAGAGAAACAGAAAAATCCAAATAAGAAAAGAATTCAATTCAGCAGCGATGTGAGAGTTAAAGATTCCCCAAATCATAGCTATACGTTGGATAAGATAGCCGATAAGCAAGAGTCAAATGAAATGGGTTATACGATAGCAGATGGCGATGAGAATTTAAATGTTGATAATGAAGAGAGTGCGACTGCGGTAAGTCATATTTCTATATTTTCCATATGTATTTATGTTCTCTGTCTGTATCTATATGTGTTTGTGTTGTAATATATATACTAACCCATTATAAGTTTATAGCTGACATTTAACATTAATCATTTTCTATTCTCTATGTTGTCCTATTCTTATATAAATATTTCAATGCACATACCCACACACATTAAACAGAATCCGACCATAAAAAAGATGAAATCGGTGCAATTGGTATGTAAAAATCTATTGATAAAGTTGTGTATATTTACATATATATGGAATAAACATTGTACAAATGTTTACTTAACACTCCATCTGCCTCTTTTAGCCTAGGGAGCGCGTCATAGACATGTCACCGGAGGATCAGAAGCAGTGGGAACTGGAGGAAATGCTGAAACCCATAGATTTGGAAAAGACACAGCTACACATTGATCCCTCGCCCTTTCAGCTGGTCGAACGCACTTCCATACTTAAGGTGCATTCGCTGTTCTCGATGGTGGGCATTAATCATGCATATGTAACAAAAATCGGTCGACTTGTCGGCGTTGTAGGCCTCAAGGAGGTTAGTCCATGTCAGCTACCCAATAAAAAAAACGAAACTTAAAACAAAAACTGTATTCCACAGCTGCGCAAGGCCATCGAGGACATCAATAGCAACAGCTTTGTGGCGCATCCGCGTGACGATGAGCTCGATGGCAACACGAAGACAGGTGTGGAGAAGCCTCTGCTCGCAGCCAGCGCTAGCGATAAGGCCGTGGACATGACGATCACCTCAATGGATTCGGCGTTGTCCAATTCAGACAATTGTTCCGATATTGAAATGGAGCATCTCAAGTCCTTGGATACGCCGGAAGTAACGCTCGCTATGCCGCCAACAGATACAAATACAACAACAACACAAGACACCAACAATACACAGAACAGTAACAAGTCGGTTTAAAATAGACTCCCACCCTAGATACCAACATTTATACATGTGTTAAGTCGTTAGCTACGGCAACAATGTGTGTTAAAAGCTGCATGCATGTCTGTAAAGATACAGTTAAAAGCTAAATTAAGCTATGTCATAATTAATTAATTAGATTATCAAGTTGTTATGTATTTATATCTCGTTAGTGCATAAAGTCAAAGATATCGTGATTTATATTTAAGTTTCAAGCAATGCGAAATAAAAGTTTAACAAATGTTCAAAAGAACTTTCACTTTTTCTGCAGATTGGCTTTCGTTTAGCTAGGAACTAAAGGATATTTCCATACAAAAAGGAAAAACTAAAATGTAGTTATGTAAAACAAGTGAGATTTCTCTAGTCGGGACCAAAGAAAATTAATTAAATTAACAATTATCAACGAAAAAAGGAAGACTCCGTACCGTACCTTACGCGAGGCTTGGACCACGGACTCTTTAACTTCAGCTTACCAGGTGCACCATACTACCATTTAATTTTACCGTATTAAAACAGAAATTATTATTATTATTATTTTTGCTCCTAAACTAAATGTGTTTATAAAATTTCCGGACTTATGTAAGAGCATCAGACACAAAATATATAATTAATTTAATTTGATTAATTTTTGCAAGAATATATAGTATATAGGGTTGGAGATGCTTCCTTTTGCCTGTTACATACATATGCACAAAACCATTATACTCTTTTATAACCATGTTCAATGGGTTCAGGGTATAAAACAAATTTGATTGGGTACAGGGAAAAAATATCAAATTTTGATCAATAGCTTAATTACCAACTCTTTTGTGTACCACTCTTATGTATTTTGTTCTTTTAGTCGATTAAATTAAATTGTTTTCTTCCACATTTTAGGAGCACTTGAAGTTTGTGCCCTGAAAATATTGACACAGGTCATTAAATTCATTTACCAAGGGGCAGACTCGCAATTAAATTATATTGCTATAAATTGTTGTATTTTTGTTTTGTTAACTTACAGTCGATCATTAATAAAAACAAATCAGCTTATTGCTGAAAAGATTTTGAATTATAGTTTCAATCACAAACCTTAGACTTCAAAATCAAAAATCGTACATATTTATAAAAAAAAAAAATATATATATAATATATATAAATTAAAAAAAAAATAACCAAACAAATTCATCGTGGAAAACTATTAAAAGTGAGCTGGACAACATGCCTAAACTAAACAAAGGGTGCCGAAATATAGTCAATAAGAAATGGAAAAAAACGTGCTCAGGGATATATCCGTTCGATATATCTATCAAGTACAACGACAAATTAGTTAAAGTTGGTAGTCCTTACATTATATTTAATCTGCAGGAAGATTTTTATTTCATATCTCTCGGAAAAAGTCCAATATTTAATGCGACCGAATTTATGATAAAAAATAATGGCCATTATATTAATCCAGAGTCGAATAACATGATTGAAAGGGTGGTAGCAGCAACATGTCTACCATTTAGATTTCACTATACTGAAGAGCTTCTCAAGATGTGTTCGGGCATAAAATATGAACCGCGGGCTGATTTTACAATGCTTAGCTACCCGTTGTATGGTAAAATGAAAGAGCATGCCGCGAAGTTGAAAGGGAGCAATTGTGCCAATTTTTCAGGCTACTGCAATTGCTGGACCATAATTCTGATCGGATTGATGCTGCTCTTTACTTTATATTCAAGGCATATTTGAGGAGGACTTCTGTACCGCAAATGTCTCAAATACATTATTTGTACATAAATTTAAATTTATTAAAGTATACTATAATTACATTATTTTTGATTTTCTACACTTGAAAATTTTCGGCTTTCGGTTTGAACTTACGACCGATTTACTTCACCAACACGAAACCCTTCTCCATCATTTCGGTTGTTTGCTACTACCTAGGCATAGCAAGGAGGCTCCTTGCCTATATATATTACTATTTGGGTAATATTTCAACTTTTACACTCTGAAGACATCATAACAAACATTTTTTAAAAGAATTATTTAATAGACTTTTTAATGCATTAACGATAATTTTACATCTTTTTGAAATTAAATATTTTCAACGTCTATGTTATAGCATTCATTATACCCTGAACCCATTGAAAATGGGTACAAAGGGTATATTGGTTTTGTTAAAATGAATGTAACAGACAGAAGGCCCCATAAAGTATATATATTCTTATACAACAAATACAAATACTACACTATTGCAATTTGGTTTAGACATACATTTTGATGCTCATAATAAGTCCTGAAAATTTTATAAATCAAGAACCTCTTTTCCGTAATGGGGGCCAAGCAGCTGATTGGCTGAAGCACACACGCAACAAATGCAGAATTTTGTCCTGCGTTATTCTTGGAATTTTTTTGCAAGGGTTAAGTTGAATTTGATCATAACAAAGCCAAATGGAAATATGGCGCAGCCCGTAAGAGTTGTGCGGATGTTGAAGTTGAAGGGAGGCGGTTCGCAACCCGCAATGGGGCAGTGTGGAATTTATGTTTTCTTTTTTTAGTTATCAATAATTATTATTAATATTTATCGTTTTTATGAAAAGCGCAGAATTTTGTTAGCGTTTCCTTGAAAACGTTGTTTAAAGATGGTTAAATTATTTTATATCATAGGTGAATTCGGTGGTAGTGTGGTGCAGTCGATAAGAGTTGTGCAGCTGAAGTTGAGGGTCGGCGGTTCGAACCCCGGTGTGGTGTGTATCTTTTTTCGTTGGTAAATATTAATTACTTTTTTTTTTAATTTTTAACCACCTCAATACTTATCAAATGCCGATGTTTGTGTGTATGTGTTAAATGCTAGGTTCAGGGTATCTCCTAGTCGGGCGGTCCCGACTAGAGCAATCGTACTTCTTTTTTGTTTAACAATGTATAAAAAATTTAAAAAATAAATTAATTTTTATAAACATGCATATACTTTTACATTATTATACTCGTTCACGAAGTGAAAGAGTATATTGGTTTTGTGCAATGTCCGTCTTGCTGTCCGTCCGTCTGTCCGTATGAACGCAATTTTTTTCGCCGCTATTGAAGCTAGAGACTTGAAGAGTATATTGGTTTTGTGCAATGTCCGTCTTGCTGTCCGTCCGTCTGTCCGTATGAACGCAATTTTTTTCGCCGCTATTGAAGCTAGAGACTTGAAACTTTGGATATATTCTCGTGTGTACCCGCGTCAGATAAAGTGTTAACTCGGTATGTAGATAGCTGACGACCTCCCAAAAAGATTGCCACCTTGGTACCCCGGCCACGCCCACTGTAACGCCCCCTAGCGTCCCGCCCTAAAAAATCGAATATGCCTATATCATTCACAGTTTTTACGCTAGAGTCACCAAATTTTGCATATATGTATATTGCAGGAATACTCCCCCAAACATCACAGAATTTGGAAGGTAAATAACTAGTCACCTCCTTTAAAGATCGGTAAAAAAAACTTGCCGACCACGCCCATTCCGTCCCCGCAAAACGAAAAAAAAACAATATCTCGTACAGTTTTAAAGTCAGAGCCATCAAATTTGGTATGTAGATAGCTGGAGACCTCTCCCAAAAATTGCGACCTTGACATTCCGGCCACGCCCACTAGAATACCCAATAACGCCTCCGCCCTTAAAAATTGGATATAGCTATATCTCTCACAGTTTTTAAGCTAGAGTTACCAAATTTGGAAGGTAGATAACTGCTCACCTCCTTTGAAGATCGGTACAAATATTTCGGCCACGATTTATTATTGCGAATTTTTGTTTTTAATCAATTGTGTTAGTCATAATTATAATAAAAATCAACATTAAGCCCGATTCTGAGGGGGTCAAATTTTTTGTCAAAAATCATGCCAAAATTGGCAAAAATTTTGACAAGTGAAGCTCTCGGATCCATAGCTCCCATGCTTCAAACTTTCATAACTTTGTCAAAACTGAACCGATTTTTATGTCTGATGGCATTTTGATCAGGATTTTTCAGTTAGCTCGATTTTACATTTAAAATATATGAATTTTTTAAAATAAAATTTGTAGGAAAAAAAAAGGTTGCCCTCCAATGATATCCGAAAAAAAAGTTATTTTCAAAATTTAGAATTGCGAATTTATCTTTTTAATGGATTGTATTTGTCATAATTAATTAATGATTAATTCTGCATTGCACAAATAATGCCTGGCTGTATGTTCTATTACACTGTGAACGAGTATTGCGCTGCCGGTTACACCCGACAGCAACGTTCTTGTTTCTGTTAACAATTTTACAGACTAACTAAAAAGTAAAAATGGAATGCAATTACTTTAATTGCCAAGATCGCTCTGTTAACATAGCTCATGCGAAAATGAATTTTACAGGGCATAAACGTCAGCGCGGCTTAGCGTAAAATGAGAGCGAGTGGCGAGAGCAGTTAGTGGGCTTATTGGCCAGTTGGGCTCTCCCGCAGTTAGCACCTGCGTCCAAGTCGACTGAGGGCAGCAGCAGGCAGCAGCAGTCGCCGCCGCAGCCGTCGCAGGCTGAGGGCAACAGCTGTGGCAACTCCAACGCATTTATTGCTCTGGGTTGATAAACCCATTTTGGCAGCGCTGATGTTCGGATGTCTTCCGCTAGTGAATCCAAAATCGCCAATATAAAAAAAAATTAAAAGTGCAAGTGCTGAAACAAAGTTTAATAATTTCGAAAAAAAAAAATTTTAAATACGATAATTAAATTAAATTCATTAAGGCACTTATCGAGTGCACAGTTCGATAGAAATGAAACGCCACGGCAACGCAGACGATGGAGAGCCCATTGTTTCGTCCTCGCGCCAGATTACACCCAGCATAGTCCGATCCCCAGATGAATATTCGAATGGGTCCGCAACACGACAGGATCAGGAGAAACGCGAGATCGCGGGCGACGATCAGGAAGATTTGGGCTATACGCACACGCTGGTGAGCCACAAATGGGAAAAGAACTTGTGAAATTGAATTTAGTGAATTTTATATAATTGATTTGAGGTTATCATTAATTTATCAAGTATACGACATTTGTGCAGCAGTTCGTCACGTGAAAATATAACAAATAAAATGAGTTCTCAATTAACTTGAAGATAAATATTTTTAATATTATTTAGGTAACAAGATTGTTTGTATATGTATAGTTTTTTTCAATATAATAAATATATCTAGCTAAAGAGATTGCACATAAAAACTAAAGAAATTTTATGTAATCATTTAATAAAACGGCTGCAATTTCACATAAAAAATCAACTTAAACGTTTACAAGAATTTTTAAGTTTGGATTTGGTCTAAAAATTTAATGAGTATAATTCATTGAACACTTTACATATACATATATATTATATTTTTTTTATTTTATCTATTCTATATCATTTTATATGTATTGCTCTCCCTATTTAAAATCAAATTTCGTCACATCTCTGCTGAAACTAAACAAGTTTATATTACTTTTGATTTCTTTTGCCTTCAATATTTTATTACATTTTTAAATTCTGATTGGAAATAACTAGTATCAACAAATATATAAATTTTCATAAATTGAACTTATTAAGTTTTTAGAATAACTGTTACGAAACACAAATTTTCCACTATCCTTGCCCATTGCTGCAACAATTTGAAGTTGAAGCACAGCGGAGTCACAAACCCACAGAAAGCTCTACCCGTAACGGGAGCTTTTTAACAGCCAATGCTAATTTAGAATAAAAACTCAACTGTTACGCGTTTAGTTAAACAATTGTAATGACAGCATCAATATAATCCGACAAGTAGGTATATTCAAACAATTTATAATAAATTGTTGAATAAATACGTAACAATTTTCAATTAATCCATTTTTTTTTTTGCTTTGTGGGTTATTCACAGCTGGTGGTTATTGTTTGACAACTAATTGGCAAATATCTAGTGATAATTTGTCACTTATCGGGGCTAATATTTGATAGCATTATGACATAAGTGGGGGGAGCAGGCCCCAGCGCGCGAGGCCTGAGCTACAATTGTTTGGATTGCTTTTTAGATATGCAAATAATTTTTTTCCACCTGCTTTGATTAATGTCACGCTTTTTTTTCTCTTTATTGTTGGCGGCTTTTTTCACATTTTTTGATTATATTTGCCATTATTTTCCGGGGAAGCTGCGTTAATTTCACCTAATTAGCATCGCTTAAAGTGTTTAATTCGTTGCGCATGTGAAAAATGTGACCATATTGTTTACAATTCTTTTATTTTTTGCCAGAAAATACACATATTCTATACACATACAAATACATATACATATTTCTATATATATATATACATATATATACATATGTCCCCGGGGTACGTGACAAGTATTGTGCGACTATCTAAATATGTTAATTTTTTAGCACCTCACATGTGACAAATTCTGTCTGTTTTTTATTTGTCCCAACGTCTGATATATGCATGAGTCATAACTGGATTTTTTCAATAACATTTTGTACTTTTCTTATAGATGTATGGCAGGTACTCCAGGGATCTCCAACAATTTGCAGGCGATGAAGCACGACGATTGCGCAAACTCGCCAAACTGCGCAAACAGGAGGATAAGCTCAGGAGCCAGGTCTGATATAAGTTTACATTATATATAAAAAAAACTTTTGACCAGCTACCTTTAGAAAATAATGCCAAACATTTGCATACTTAACTCATATTCATATTCGTCAAATTCATCATGTTCCTTCTAAATTAGTAATTTAATTTGTTTAAAAAAAGTTTATGTTTATATTATGTATTATATTTAATTTAATGAGAGAATTAAAATAAAGAAAAAGATATGTATATCTTCTTTTCATTTCTTATTGCTATTATCTATATCAATGGCAAAAGTTGTAAGAGAATTATGTATTGAACATGCAATAAGAACAAACTAGATTAATATTTCCTACTATTAACCTATCCATCTTCTTATTTGTATATTCATATTTCAATCTATCATATCGTATCTTTAAATATAGAATAGAATATCAAGTATTTCTAAAAACAAAAGAAACAAATGTCTGTTTAATATGATATAAGAAAACAGATAAATAAGTGATTATTTATTTTTTTATTTGTCTATTCTTAAAACTAAAACTTATATATATCTTATTATTTTATTTATGTCTTTTATTATATACATACAAATAGTATTAGATATCATAAAATTAGACACTGGACAAAAATTGATATTTTTAAATTTTTTATAAATGTTTTAAAGTACTCTATAAAATTAATCTTTATAATTATGTACAAACTCAAGCTTGGTCGTTTCTCTCTGTGCAGCTGCTGCAGCTGGAGTCCAATGAGCCCACAGGACTGCACAGCATGTCCTCGAGGGCCTGGCAGCATATCTGCGATCGCTTGAGCAAAGATTGGATCTTTCTAACAACCTGTGGCCTTATAATGGCTCTCATATCCCTGGCCATGGACGAGGGCATTCGCTTGTTTGTTGCAGGTATTACCTCTAACGCCAGTTGCCACAAAACCTATCTCCACAATCACATATTGATTTCAGCACGCTTTTGGTTCTACAAGGATATCACAGCTGATCCGTTTGCACAGTACTTGGCTTGGGTCACAATACCCGTTATAATGATATTAGTTACAGCCACTTTCGTGCATTGCATGGCTCCCCAGGCTGCAGGTAAGAGCCGCCAGAGCTGCCTTTGGCAATTGTTGGTGCAAAGATTGGTCGACAATTTCAGGTTCTGGCATACCCGAAATGAAGACCATTCTGCGCGGCGTTCCTCTCAAGAACTATTTGACATTTAAGACGCTGGTGGCCAAGGTTCTGGGGCTAACGTTCGTTTTGGGCAGCGGCCTGCCACTGGGCAAGGAGGTGAGCTTCGAAATAAAAACTGATTTGATTTGTAATTCGCAACTAGTTCACGCCTGATTTGTGTTAGGGTCCCTACGTGCACATAGCCAGCATCGTGGCGCATCTTCTGAGCAAGCTGGCAGCGCCATTCCGAAGCGTCTATCAGAACGAATCGCGCAGCACGGAAATGCTGGCCGCCGCCTGCGCCCTGGGTCTGGGCACCTGCTTTGCGGCGCCCATTGGAGGTGAGAACCATCAGTCTAGCCATCTGCATAGCACTGCGGCAGGTAGTACGCGCTAGTGGCGAAACACCACCACCATATGCGACAAAGTTTTGATAGTCCGATTAGATCGAGTTAAATACCGATCGAAAGGTATCGTTCAAAGTAAAAGAAAACAGGCCACAATATTTAATTCATTTAATTGCAAATTTAAATTGTTGGATCTGATGGGGGCCTTCAGGAATCCCGCCAGGTACATCACAAAAGGAAACTGCAATTTTATTATAATTTTGTTAAATTGTTCGCATATTAAATTGAATATACTTGGTAACAAAATATGATATCAGACATTTTGGTGCTTGAATACGCTTTCGCCACTAGATTGTTGGCTCGTGCAGAGATGTTTGTATTGGATATATATTAACTGATCAACTTCCCTTGTGCAGCTGTGCTCTTCAGCATCGAGGTGACGACCACTTACTTTGCGGTGCGCAATTATTGGCGTGGCTTCTTTGGCTGTGTGGTGGGCGCCTCGGCGGTGCGTCTTCTGGCCGTGTGGTTCCAGGGCGCAGACACGGTAACCGCCGTCTACCCAACAACTTTAACCACAGAGTTTCCTTTCGATTCGAGGGAGCTGGTGTTCTTTGCCTTGACTGGGTAAGTTTTTTAAAGGATTTTATCTACATAAATGTAAAATAAAACTGCTTGTTCTGACTAACTGATTGATTGACTGACTGACTTTTTAATTGATGATCAGTGAATAGCCCAAACCATGTGAAACTAAATATTTCCACAAATTTAAAGATAGAGCCACCAAAGTTGATTTACTTTCTTCAAAATTTAAAATTGCGAGTTTGAATTTTTAATCGATTATAAATAAATATAAAAAACAATATTTAGCATGATTCTGAGGGGGGAAAATCTTTTGTCAAAAATCTTGCCAAAGTTGAGATAAATTTGAACATGTAAAGCTCTCGAACCCATAGATTTAATAATAAATAATAAAATAAATTTGTCAAAACTGAACTAATTTTCATATTTGACGTCATCTGGTCCAGATTTTTCATTTAAAATCGATGCATTTTTAAAAAAATGTTATTTTCTTAGAAAAAAATCATGCAATCTTCCCTTACTCATTTTCAAAAAACTTTTTTTTTCTCCACATTTCAAAAATTTGTACCCGCCCCAATCCCGCAAATCTCAAAAATAGAAATCTCCCACAGTTTTAAAGCTTGTCATGCCCGTATCGAACAAATTACAAAATACCGAAAATTGTCAAAATAACAATACTAATTAAGAGCGTGACTGCAGCGTTCTTACTTGTTTCATTTTAAAGTTCTTCGTTCTGAATATATTTTGTAAAGATTATATTCTTAAATCTTAAAAAAATTACAATAATAAATAATATATAAATGCGGAAAATGCGCGGATTTTGCGGAAGATCTATTCACCTTTATAGGATATAAAGTTTATTTTAAACAGTTTATAGTCTATTTTCTTATTACATTAAATATTTACATTTTCGCATACGTTTTTTCGCCCAATTTAAATGATTTTGTACCCCCCAATGGGAGACAAGCAGATTTTAAAATCGATGAATTTTTTGAAAAATACTTTGTCCCTCCTTTTTCGGGTAATACTCGTTAGTATGCATCTGAATCTATACGATACTAACAAAATACTCACACGTATCCTTCAGTGCGCTGTGTGGCTTGCTGGGCGCCTCCTTTGTCTGGGTGCACCGTCATTATGTGCTCTTCATACGCTCCAGCACGAAACTGAATAAGTTCCTGCAGAAGAAGTAAGTAAACCTACTCATGATCTCTGTGGAAATCAATACCATTTTTATTGATCGATTAAAATCGCCTTCGCAGTCGCCTCATCTATCCCGGCATACTGACCCTGCTGATATCCACGGTGACCTTTCCCTTGGGCACTGGCCAGTTTCTGGGCGGTGATCTCAGCACGGAGCAGCAGCTGACACAGCTGTTCAGCAACTTCACCTGGACGGAGAAGGATCTCAGCGCGGAGCAGGCGAGCGTGGTCTCCCACTGGTCCACCAAGTACACCAGCATCTTTGGCAATCTCATCTGCTATACGCTCTTCCACGTGGGTAGCTCTTCACCCGCCCTGCAGAAAAGCCCTTCAATCAACGCTCTTCCTCCTCTTCTCAGTATTTCTTCTCGATTATTGGCTCCACGATTGCCGTGCCGCATGGCATGTTCATACCAGCTCTGAAGATTGGCAGCGGCTTTGGTCGTCTGGTGGGTGAATTCATTGCCTGGACATTTCCGCTGGGCGTGCGCTATGGCGACTGCATGTCGCCCATTATGCCAGCTGCGTACGCGATTGTGGGCGCCGCTGCCTTCTCCGGGTCGGTTACCCATTCGATATCCGTGGCCGTTGTGGTGTTCGAGATCACTGGCCAAATTGCATTTGTGGTGCCCGTTCTGGTGGCTGTGCTGATGGCCAATGCGGTGGCCTCGCTGCTGCAGCCCTCCATGTACGAGAGCGTGATCATGATCAAGAAGCTGCCCTATCTGCCGGATCTGCTCTACACGAGCTCCTCGCTCTACGACAAGCACGTGGAGGACTTTATGCTGCGGGACGTGAAGTACATTTGGCAGGGCATCTCCTATCAGCGCTTGAAGGAGATCTTGAGGATGAACAAGAAGCTGCGCTCGCTGCCACTGGTGGACTGCCCGGAGAATATGATACTGCTGGGCTCCGTGCAGCGGGTGGAGCTGGTGAAGTTGATCGAGGAGCAGGTTGGACGCGAGAAGCGCATGGAAATGGCGCAAAGATGGCGCGAAGAGGAGCTCAAGCAGCTGACGGCGGAGCGACGTCCCTCACGCTTCGAGGTGGTGCCCGCACAGGATTTGCTGCATCTGCGCCGAACCGAGGATGCAGAAACGCTGGAGCAGCACAAGTCCATCCTCAAGAAGAGCCAGCAGCAGTCCAGCGACTCGCTGAACAGCAACCACAGCAACTCGGAGTCGCGTCTGCGCTCCACTTTCCACACCCTCTTCAAGAGGTCCTCCGATCCGGTGCTCGATCTCGAAACGGGCTCCGACGAACATCTGCCGCCGGTGGCCAGTCCCTCAAAGCGGGTGCACCTCGTGAGTGTTGTCCAACGACATGTCTGACTTAATCTTAAGCACACCTTTCCAACACTAGATTGGCGATCGAGTCGTCGACATGTCACCCGAGGGCAAAAAGCTTTGGGAGCTGGATCAATTGACCAAACCCATCGACTTTAATTCTTCAGCGGCTCGCGTTGATCCCTCGCCCTTCCAGCTGGTGGAGCGCACCTCCCTGCTGCGGGTGCACTCCCTCTTCTCCATGATGGGCGTCAACCATGCCTATGTGACCAAAATTGGTCGCCTTGTGGGCGTCGTGAGTCTGAAGGAGGTGGGTCAGACGTTCAGACGTTCAACAAACTAAATTTTCCTTAACTATTTCTCCTTGTTTTGTATTTTTTCTAAAGCTACGCAAGGCCATTGAGGACATTAACAATCAGAGCTTTGAGCCCTCGCCCCGTGAACAGCCGCCAGATGTGAAGCCCCTGCTGAATGGCAGCTCCAGTGATGAGGGCGTCAATAGCACCATTACCTCCGTTAACTCTATATCTGGCGAAATTAGAGCCAACCTGAAAGAGGCACAAGCTAATCAAGGTTCCCACACCAGCGTTTAACCAAACAAAATATGTAAAAAAAAAAACGAAAATTCCTATTATACATTAGAGTTGAACTTGATTTATTATAATACTTAGTAGGGAGCAGGACTCATATAACACTTGTTTGATATGCAAAACTATAAACAATAATAGGACCTATCTATAGAAATGTACAACAAAAATCCACATGACTGGACTCATCTGGTACGCAGCCTTCGTAGTTCGAACCGAAACATATATTAAAAAAACAATGTTTAGTAATATATATTTTAAGTGGCTGTATTTAAAAAAATAGTCAAAAACAATTGTCTTACGTTTATGTTAAAAGTATAAAATAAATGTTGTTAAATTTTTCACTTTCTTGTTTAGTAAAATACAAAAATTAATAATAAAAAAAATATTAGCATTGGGATACACAAAGAACTTACCATATTTATAACATCATCGCCATTTTTTCACAATAAAAAATAGAGTAGATTCTTTATAATTTTAAGTAAGCTTGATCTGCGAGATATTACCTAACTTGAACCGTAAATTATAGTTTTTCAACCAACTTTTTTTTACTATACTGATTATATCTCGTGTATATTAAGTCCAATCTGAAGCCTTTAGAAATGAATCAATGAAGTCGTATTTTTTTAGGTTGATCCGAATTCTTGACCGTTTTAACGGAATTTAGTTTAATATCCATTTAAAGCCCCAATTTTCAGGGGCAACGCCGCTTAACATCAGCTAGAAAATAATTATTTTAATAAGTAAAACTCGTGGTATTTAACATTTTGTATATTTTGCGTTTTTATTGACTTTTTCTTCGTTTTTATGTATAAAACAATATCTCATCTTCCATATTTTGTTTGGTTTTTTTTTTAGAAGTTTTTACTTTCTTTTTGCTTTTGCTTCGTTTCGATTACTTTTTGCCGTCATTCGACAGTTTAAAAACAATTGTTCGCACATTAACTTATTATTCGGATATTGTGAAACGTTATTATTTGCATTCGCATTCATTACAGGTCTTACAAACATTCATGCGATTCACAACGCTCTCAAATACTCGATCGTTGGCTATTCACACACTTTATATACTCTACTCCCAAATGGGATCAAAGGAGTATATTGTTTTTTTTTATTATTTTTATTTTAGAGTAAAGCAGCGCGTTTATTCACTATAAATGTTAACGGCTAAATATTACTCGTAATTTTAACGGACATTTTTGCAAAAAATAAAAACTAGTTTACTTAATTTTAGTTAAATGTATGCATGTAGTGTATGTAAATGTGTGGTTGTGTGTAGTGTAAAGTAGTGTAGTGTGTAGTATACGATTCCTTTTTTTTTTGGAGCGCTGCTTGATTAACATACCTCTCGCTTAGTTCCCCTTCATATAAATGGTATATATATATTTTTTTGTTTCGTTGCGAAACATTTCTCACAGTTTTACAAATTAAAACAAGAGCGTTTCTTAGTTTTCATTCGTTTTTTTTTCTGCCATCATAATATTTCATCGTGAGTTCCTGTTTACAATGCAAACAAAATTGCTTGTTTTTTTTTTTAGTTTTTTTGTTTTGTTTGTTTCGTAGGAATACATATTTGTATAAATTAATTTTAAATTATCTGGGGTACTCGTACTTAAACATTTTTCATATTGTAACAGAAGGTATTGTTATTTTGCATTCTGAAATTTTTAAAAAGTTTCAATATTATTAAGATTGCATTTATGCATAGCAATAGTTTCTTTGTTTCTTTTTTTTTATTTTTGTATGGAAGTATTTAGTTTTTTTTAGTTTAGTTTTGTTTTTTTTTTTACTTTTAGTTTTGTTACAGTTTTGTTGTTTGGAAAAATAGAAGTATATTCTTATGTACGTATGTATACAATTTATTGAGGCGCAAAGAATTCTGACATTTTATTGATTTCGTTGGGGCGTAAACGATTGAAAAAAGGAAGAAAAAAAATCAAAATATAATTCGTTTTTTTAGTTGGGTGAACCCCTCCCTCTATACTCGGCTACTACTTCGTTAATTAGTTTTATGTAGTTTTTGTGGTCGTGTTTAATGTTGTTGTTGTTGTTGTTGATGGCACAGCGTCAGTTGATAGTTTTTCTTTTTCTTCAGGTGCATTTTACATTTACATTTTATATCACAATTTTTTATTATTATTTTTATTTTGTAATTAACACATGTTCTCCATTTCAATGGTTCTTGTTTTTATTTACGCCCAGCAAAAACTTGTTGAGCAATGTGTCAAGAATTCTCTCTGCTTTCCTTTTTTGTTTACAAGAAGAGTGTGTGTTTATTTTTAAAGTGTTGGAAAAGTTGAAAGTTGGAGAAAATAGTATTGGAATATTCCTGGTGCAATATTCCCATTAGAATCTTTTTTAGTTAAGACTTCTCAATATGCGTTTAACATTCACGTTAAAGGAATGGGAATTTATTTTATGTTTTTATTTTTTATTTTTAACATAAATCTTAAGCGCACATTGAGTTAAATGTGTCTGAGTGGAGTTTAAAGTAAGTAGTAAAGTATTTTATAGGCAATTCTTACATAAATTTCTTTTTAAATGAAAATTGCCTATAAAATAGTTTAAAATTTCTTAAAAGTCCACATTTAGACACAAACACTGTGTTTGAATGTGTGTATGTGTGTGTGTGTGTGTATCTGTGTGAGGTCCGAACCAATTTCAGAGCCCGTTAAAAATTTAACTCAATTCTTCAACTTTCTTTAATGCTTTTTTCATTATTTTTTTTTAGGCTTTTTGTAACAATTTCTGTTAATTGAAATTAAAAATTATCAAAAAAGTTCAACAATTTTTCGTGTGTTGTACATTTTGGTTTTTCGGTATGCAAAATTCTTAATTGTTTACAAATTTTTTTAATTGATATATTTGGGCCCAAAAAAACAATTATATGCAACAACTGCTTCTGCTTCGTCTTCTTCTAGTCTTAACAGAAAAGCACAAAAAGGTAACATTTTTTTGGCGACAACTGGTTTGTGTTTTTTTCTCTTCAAAAATAGAAATAATTTCTATGTATAAGTGTGTGTGTGTGTGTGTGTGCAACTCGCTTAAACACAATTTGCATTCATATTTTTGTTTTTATTTTCATAATAAAAAATTATATCGATTAATTACATGTTCTTTTTTCTTCTCTTTTTTAAATCTTTTTTATAAAAAAAGGTTTGTTTTTTTATTTAGTTTTTTTTTCGAACGACTGTTTGGATTCTTCTTTTTGTTTAAACAGCATGGTTTTCTTTTGGATTGCTTTTTTAAGGCGCTCTTCTGATCTGCTTTTGCTTCTTTCAACTTTTTTCTTAAGGGATTTTTTAACACAATTAAATTAAGACGGAATTTTAAGTAGTTTCGTTTTGTTTACAATTTTCAGGTTTCAAGTTTCAAGAAATCGAAATTTTAAAATAAGTTTGTTGTTATTATTTGTTTTGTTTTTGTATACATAAAAAAAAAGCATACAAAAAAGGAAAAATTAAACGAAAAAAAAGAAAACAATAAACATGTTTTTGTTGTTTTGGCCAAAACGCCACAAGTTTTTCCACATGCTTGGCGCAAACATTTTGTTAGCTACGCGCTGTCGGCGCCTGCTCTCAGCTGCTGTTGTTTTTGTTGTAGCTGTTGTATCTCACCCGCTTAGCCACTGGCCGTGGCGGGCTCACAATACTCGGCCAAGTCGCCAGGTCGCTGCTGCTGGCGCATGCGCCGCTGCAGCAACAGGCTCTCGCTGGGCGGCGACAGACCAATGCCCAATGTGGGCGGCTCTGACAACAGATGCGGCGGAAGCTGCGTTCCGTTCATGATGCGACCAGAGCCAATGCGTCCTGGCGGCTGCTGCTGTTGTTGTTGCTGCTGCTGCAGCTGCTGCTGCTGGGGACGCTGCATACCGCAGCCGCGCATGGGCGCATAGACGCAATCCTGGCGCCAGTTGCGTATCTGAGTGGCGGGCGACGTTGAGTGCTCATCGGATGGCGGCGAACCGCCGCTGCTGCTGCCAGCGCTGTTGTGCCGCTGCTGCTGATGCCGCTGCTTCAGCACTATCGGCTGAGGCGCTACCTTGTAGCCAGCGGCGCCGCCGCTGTGGGAGAAGCTGCCCAAATAGTTGCGCTGCTGATTGCCAAAGTGACCGCCACCGCCGCCAGTGCTGAATGGCGGACGATATTTGCGATATCCACCGCTGCCAGCAATTGCATGCTGTTGGTGCATCTGGTGTGGATGCTCCGATTGATAGCTGCGATAGCGCCAATTCTCCAGTCGTTGCTCCGGACGTGCAGCTATATAGCGCTGCTGTTGCTGCTGTCGCTGCTTGCGCGTATACGCACTGCATATAACTGGGGGTGTTGGCTTCAATCCAGCATCAGTTAGCTTCATCTCGTGCTCATCGTCATCATCATCATCGTAATCGTCGTCCTCCTCATCAATGTCGGCGTCCTCGTCATTTTGATATGAATCCAATGCAAAGTAAACATTGCGCTGTTGTTTATTAATGTTGCCAGCTGATGGTTGTTGTTGTTGTTGTTGTTGTTGTTGCTGTTTGCCAAAAGTCGTTCGCATTGTTGTCTCCTCAGCTGCAGTTGTCGTCGGCACTTTCAAATCATCTACATTTTTATCGTTATCGTTTGGTGGGCATGTTGCTCTTGCTGCTGCTGCTGTTGTTGTTGCTGCTGTTGCTGCTGGCACTGCCGCTGAGTTGACAACAATATTTGCAGTCTCATAAATTTCAGGTAGCTTTTCATTTAAATCACTAATACTATCCAATAGTTTAACATCATTATCATCATCATAATCATCATCATCGGTATCCTTATCATCGTTATCGTTATCATAATCGTTATCCTTAACATTGCCAGTTGGCTGAACGCCGTTGTTGCCATTTATTTGTGTTGTTGCTGTTGTAATTGCTGTAACTGGTGTTGTTAGCATTTTGTTGCTGTTGGTATTGATATTGATATTGGTATTGGTATTGGTATTGGTATTGGTGATTGTAGTAGCACTAATATCACTTGATGTTGATCGTTGCTTTTTAGCCCCATCGACATCATCATTTTCCTGCCTTGCCTCGTTCTTAAATATCTCCATCTCCTGCGCATTGTTGCGCATTGTTGTTGGTTTAGCAAATTCGCTTTGCTTTGTTTTTTCCATATTATCAATAATAAGTTTCTCCTGCTCGCGTTGCTTCTCCTCCTTCTCCCTCTCCATTACCTCTACCTCAACATTCTGATCAACTTTAGCTTTCAATTGCTCTCGATTGTCCGCTTTCATCTTCTCCTCCTCCTCTTCCTCTTCCTGGTCGTATTCATCTTCTTCAGCAATATCATCGACGCGCTGCTGCTGCTGTTCATATAGATAATCATCGCCCTCATCCTCGTCCAGTTCGCGCCAATAATGCTTATAGTGCCGATAGTCCTCGTCCTCTCTCTCCTCCACTTCCTCCTCCTCAGCCTCCTCGCCCATCTCCCGAACATCATCATCATAATCATCTGCATTCATCTCATCGTTCATTCCATTGGCTGCTAGGTGATGTTGTTTCTCCAGCTTCTGCTGATGCTGCTGCTGCAGCTCACGTTGCTCCTGATAGCGGCGCGTCGACTGCGCCCACTCATCGTCGACATCCTCGTCTAAACGACCGAAAGCCTCCAGTGCCTCATCGTCGTCGTCGTCCTCCTCATGCACATTCAGCGTCTTGAAGCCGCCGCTATTATTGAATATGATCGATGCATTCCTCGAGGGCTGACGACTATGGCTGACGCTGCCGTTGCGCTGGGCGGTCGACAAGCGGCCGCCATAGCTGGACGAGAAGCCGGCGGTGGCAGCAGCAGCTGTGGTGCGCTGCGAACGACTGCGCGTATAATGTGCCGGCGGCTTTGGATTATAGTTCTCATCGCTATACGCATCCAAATAGGCCTGCGAGGGCTGATAGATATTCGGGCGCTCCTTCATATAATCGTAGCGCATCGAGAAATGCTGCAAGATCACACGCTTCACGGCCATGGCGGACTCGGCAAACTGCGAAATCTCACGTGCCGACTGATGATTGCTAAAGCGTCAAAACGAAAAAGGAACGAGCATTACAATTTATTTATATATAAATATTTACATTTTATAGATTAACTACCGTCTTATGTTGTTGGGCGTTTGCAGCGCCTTATGGCGGCTCGCCGGTTTGCTGGCGGGCAGCTCCTGCTCGCACATGCTGATCCAGCTGTGCTTGAGCACCGCCTCGGCGCTGAGACGCTTGGACGCCTCCTTGACCAGAAGACAACGTATTAAATCTTTGGCCTCATCGCTCACATCATGCCACTCCGCTTCCGGAAACACAAAACGTCCTGCAACAAAATACATGTTTATATAAAATTTCAAATAAATTTCAATGTTAACAAATATGAGAGCACGCACCCTCTTGAATGGACTCGAAGAGCAGCTCCTGGCATGTGCGACAGTTTTCACCGCGATTCCAGCCGCAATCCTCGCCGCAATTGCCCGAAAATGGCGGATAGCCGCAAAGCAAAATGTACGCAATAACGCCCAAAGACCACAGATCGCAGCGCTTATCGTAAGAATGTGCCTCGCCCACAAACAGATCGACGACTTCGGGCGCCATGAATTCGGCGCTGCCGACCTGTTAAATTGCAGGACAACGATATGCAGATTAGAGACACCTCTATATATACTATATATAAACCCAATTAGCACTTACTGGTGTCAATAGCTGCGGCGTAGCGGCTGGCGATGAGATGTCCGTGGTGAACTTAATGCCAGAGCCCAAATCGAAATCACAAATCTTAATTGGGCAAAGAGAATCCGTTTTCACGCACAATATATTCTCCGGCTTGAGATCACGATGAGCAATGCCCTTTTTGTGAAGAAAATCTAAGCCGGACGCAATCTCTTTAATGATCTGCGCTGCGGCATGCTCCGAGAAACAGATATGTTCCTGGATTCGGGTTAGCAGTGGGCCGCCATTGATTTTCTCAAACACCAAATAGAATTTCTCATCATCCTCGAAGAATTCAATCAATTGCAAGATTCCCGGATGTCCCTGACAGTGATGGAATGTCTCCACTTCCCGAAAAACACGCCCACGCGCATGTCCCGGTATCTTATCGATAACCTTCACAGCATACTCCATATCGGTGTAAATGTTAACGCACGTCTGCACCGATGCATAGGCGCCCTCGCCAAGTATCTCGCCCGTCAGCTTGTATAGCTCTAAAGTGGATGAAATTAATTAATTTGTTTATTTTAAAATTAAATTACTTATATCATAAACTTTAAACTGTCAGTTGATATCTACCTTGAAATGTTTGCGAGATCGAGGAGCTGATGCGTTTCTTACGTCGCTTCTTTTGCATCTCCTCCTTGTGCCGATTGAGCTCCGCCTGACGCTCCACTTCGGTCATGTTGGGCGCTTCACTCGACTCGTTCCCGGACACATCTTCGCTGCTGTAGCGCGTCAATTCATTCTGACCGTCTGCAAAAGAGCCAACAAGAAATATATTATTTGATAAAGTACTCAAATTCAAACAATTTACAATCTTATATAGCACATTAGTATTTGATTTAGGCAATCTGATGTAATAGCGGGCACTTGGTTTGGATCAATAGATGGATTGAAATTTTTGTAGTTGCTGCTTGCAACTGTTCTGGACAGCGGTTGGAGGCGAACTGAGGCATGTGCTAAAACTATTGGCGACCTCATTGCAAGACCAAAAATTAATTTTATTATATACAATAGATATATAGAAAAAAATGTTTACACGGCTGAATAACTCAAAATGTTTATGCATCGCTTTTTACTACATTATTTACTATTTATACATGAATAGTTTATATATTTTTTATAGACAAGATTAAACGATTTTTAAATCTATTATATACTCTAATCTTGTGATTATATATTTGGTGATCCAAATTATAAAAACTCGACTATAAAAACTTAAGCAAATTAGAACCGTCGCCATAATTTAAAAAAAAAATATATATATATATTTTAAAATGTAATTGTGTTTCTATTTATTTGCCCACATTAATATGTGTAGATTCTTTTCAACTTCCTGTTTATTATTTCTAACTTTCAACAGTTTCCGGCAAACTTTATCTTAATTTGAAACAACGTGTGAACATGTTGCTCCCTCGTTCTGACATTTAACTCGTTTGAGTCATATTATTTAAAGGGGTTCCTACTCGGCTCGCCTTCAGATCGAACATGAGCGTCACAAAAGATTGTAGTCAGCTGTTTGCAAATAATGATGAAATCTTCATTTATAACTTTACAATAAAAAAATACGAAAATAGAAATTGCACCATTTAAAGTGTGATTTACATATAAAAGAAGAAAGATTTGGAATAAATAAATATCATAAATATAATAATACAAGATTCATGGCTTGAAAACGCAAAAGAAAGCAGATTTAATCACTCAGAAGACAATTCCCGAAACCATTTTTATATTTAACAATTTAGAGAGTTCACAAGAGGAGTGTGTTTCCGACTAGGAAATACCCTGTATATAATATATACATTCAATAATCCCAAGTAAAAATTCAGTGAAACTTGGTGCACATCTGTTGCTGCTGTCAATCTTAAAAAATCTGGCAATTTTAACGCGTGACAATTTAATTCTCTGCTTAGATATTTATTGCCCATTTTCTTTTCTGTCTAGCCTTCGATTTCGTATGCTAGTGTTAAATGGAGATACAACAAATGTTAATCAAATAAAACAACAAAAAGCAACAAGTGCTTATCAAGTGGAGCAACAACAACAACAGCAACAACAATAAACAGATGGCCTATTGTTGGGTTTGGTCTTTACTTTTGCCATTTGATTTGAAGCACAACAAACACCAATAAATATTTGCGCACATTTATCGGCGACCACTTGCCATATTTGTATACCTATTTTCAAGTTTTTATCAATGCATAAATGTATAATTAAACGCGAATATAGAAATATATTCATATATACAGCGAGTACATAATTTTTAGCTAAACTGCGTAGAAAGCAAATCGGGAATCGTAAACAAACAAGTCGCCCGCTGAGAGCGAGTAAAATAACAACAAATAAGAAACAATAAAAATAAAAATATGTAAAAATTAAATGTATGCAAAAAGTTTATTGTGCAAAAAGCACAGCACAGGGAGCGAAAAAAGAGAGGAGAGGGGAGTGCAGAGTCCGAGGAAGGGGGCCAGTGACTGAGCAAAGCCCAGAGGCATCGATCGAAGCCTGACAATATGATGATAATAATGATGATGACAGACAAGGAAGCAGGGAAAGAAGGCGAGAGAAGACACGTCGACGTATTTTTGTATCTTTTTTATTTATTTTAATTGCTGTCATAAACCAGGCACAGCCGCACGGGTCGGTTATGCGTTCGATGTTCTATTTATAGTAACGAATGGACTTCTGAGTCTGTCTGGGCACTTAAAAGTGTTTAAGGAGCAGGCGGAGAAGGCAAGCAAAATAATAAGAGCAACAGAAAGATCGCTGGCCCACCCAATCGCCAATTGCCATTGCAAAATTGCAACGCGTAATCAGTGGCAAATGCACTCCAGTTCATTGCGGTGTAGGGGCTGAGACTGGGGTTGGGGCTGGGAGGTGCTGCCGTTCAGTGTAGGGTGCTGTCTAGTGTGTGTGTAATAAATCTAATACTGATATGCATCGTTGCATTTGTTGGACTTTCAGAGAGACAGAGGTAGTTGGCCTTTTGCAATAGCTTGTGATGTTGTTGACGGGACGTATAATAAAATAAATAATAAACGACCAGACGAAGTCTATTCAAAAACTTCAATAGTTTATATACACACACACGCACACACACATTTGTATAGGGATAGGGAAATGTTCACATGACATGATCATTGATCTATTGAAGCGCATAACATAAAAAAAAACTTATTGTTAGAAGCTTTTAAAATACTTAACAGGATCATTGAACTATAGAAAAGCATAAAGAAATTAAAATAATATAAAGATACAGATATTTTTATACATATATGTATATAGATAAAAATATTAAATAAAGAAGCTCTTAAAGCCCTTGAAATGAACACAATATTCTGATTATTAGACACTATACCTACTAGAAACAAAATAAACCTGCAAAACTGATCATACAGATCATACACAATGTTTAGCACTAAATATTATGATCATTAAGATCAATGGAAAATACCAGATGATATCCATTAGAGAATACTATAGAACAAGCTGTTTAGATCATAAATCATAAGATAACTTTTCAAAAATTCTCTTATTAAGGTCAAAATTATAATTATATATAATTAATGATAATTATAAACAAGCTTGCAAAATATTCTAAAGATCACTCATAGAATTCCTCAAAGTACTCAATAATAATAATAATTAAGAGCATTACATCCTGAAAGAGTTCAGTTATGAGGTTTACTATTTTTAATTTCGATAAATAGGAAATAAGGCATTTAAAAAACAACGCTCAAAGCATTTTTGATAGTGATCAGTAATTATAATAATAATAATTTTCCAATTAAAATTTTCTATCATTATATTTGTAGTATTTCCAACCTTAGGCGCTGTAGATCAAACAGATCAGAAAGTTCAACCCCTTTGTCTATAGATACAAAAAAACTAACAGCGATCAATCATTCTTATCGCTTGCTTTTTAAATCCACTTGCCAATCACATACATAGTATTTTCTTATGTGACCCAATTTCTTTCGTATTCTTCCGCCTTTGACTGCTGGCAGGCAACAACTATTTCTCTAGAACGCAATATGCGCGCAGACGTTCGTTGATAAACAAATGAAATTATTTTAAATATTTAAACAAGCTTTCATTTTTATTTTCTAGATTTTTGCTTTTGCTGTTTGTTTTTCTGGTTCCGGTGCAGCCAATAAACTGAATCTTCGCAACACCATCTCACACTCGCTCTTTCCCTTTCCAACCCGCTACGCATCATCTTATCATCGATTCTCGGACGTCATTTGTTGCTCTTCTCGATTTTGTTGCGATTATAAAATTCTTATTGTTGGCTTTTATTGTGCCTCTCGAATCGGGTGAATTTTTTGGCTGAAAGCCCACCTCCATTCACATCATGCCCCGAAACGCGTCATCCTGCCACGCTGCCACGCCCAGAGCACACGTTTCAGCGCCCACTTGACGCACACACTCGTGTTTTTTTTATTAGCCGCGGTGTTATCTAAATTTAAATTTGGCCTATTTAATGCTTTTATTTTATATTGTTGCTTTTTTTTCTTTTTTAACTTGTTTAATTCTTATCAATTAGGTAAATTAAATTGTGGAGGGAAATAAAGAAGCGTGTATGTATATATGTCTATTCCACTTCTATTATTATTATGTCTATTGGTGTTTTTTTTTTTTTTGTATTTCTTGTGATATATTTTGCTTTTTCCTTTTTCTTTTAATTCTACATTTCTGCAAATCATTTTGTTTATGCGAATGCCTCTTCTTTTTGTTGGTTTTCCTCCACGCGTTTATATATTTTTTTCGATTTGCTGTCGTAGGAAAATTAATTATGATAAATTGCCAGTGATTTGTTGCCGAAAAGTGGCTGACAAATTACATGAATTTTCATTTTTTTTCAGATGACTTTGGTTTCAACGCTCTTCTAAGAACTAGTTAAGCGTGCGTTTGACTTTCTAGAAAAGTGAAATTAATGTTGAAAACTATTCATTTCGTTTTTAAAATCAAGCAGACTATTTTATTTATTTACAGCCTGAGGTTCGTACCTGAAACTTTATTTTTCAGTTGTTTAGGAAAGTTGACCTCTTTTCTTTGCTTTTAATATTAGGTAAAATAACTCTTAAAACCAACTTTTGGGTTATTTCGGTTGTTTTGCGTTTTTTTATATTATTATATTTTTTTATTTTATATTATAGAAGCCTGTCTTTTTTCAATAATTTGTATTTTTGAATGGTTACTAATTTACTAAAAATGTTTTTTTTATTCTTTTTTCATGCTCTTTTACATACCCAAATTCTCACCCAATCATGACATACATAATCTTTCGCAAGACATGACCTAATGTCTTAACTGAATCGATTATATAGACGCCTTATGAAACACATTCATCGTATTTCATCAGCTTGTTTTTAGGTTTCGCAACAACATCCCTCAAAGGTCTAGACATTGTTTATTTATTGATGCGAAATCAAAGACAGGCGGCAAGAGAATTATTGGAGGTTGCCTGGGGCTTATCTAAAAGCCGAGAGAACTCTCGTGTTACCGATTATCGAATCACCTCGACGATTGTGGTTCGGTATCCTTATAGTATATATGTGTTTGAAAGAGACCCCATTGTGAAAAACAAAACAAAAATCGCCAGTTGTTTGCTGTTTATTTTTTGTTCTCGTCAAACGTCAATTGGAAGCCGTAGAAAACTGAAACCAAAATAAGCTTTAAAATAGTTTTTTTTTCATTTTTTTTCCATCTTCTTTCCTTCGTTTCGCGTGAAAAACGTACAAAAAAAACAAAGAAAACTGGTATGTAATTTCTAGCTTTGACTCAACTTATCTCTGACGTGTTTGCCGGCCGGTAAGCAGCGATTGCGAGGGGACTTGGCGGGCATTGGAGGTGTGCGAATTGAGGGGGTTTGAGTCGAGAGACGTACTATCAGGTTCTGGTTGCGCGATTGCGGCATGTGCTCCGACTCTATTTAAATTTATTGCGTCGTACTCATTTTTTTTTAGCATACAACCCTTTTTTTATTTTTTTATATATATATATTTTTTTTGCTTTAGCAAAACAAACCAATTTAAATATTTGTAGAACGAACGGAAGAAATGCCCAAACAAAATAAATAGACATACAAAGTAAAAAAAATAAAAACCGCAAGTTGAGATGAGCTTAAAATGCCAAAAAAAACAAGTGTTGTGGTCAAAAGTAATTGCCTTGAAAATAATTTGTAGCTAATATAAAAAGAGTTCGAAACTTAAAAAAAACTGAGCTAGAATAAATTATAGCTCAACGAAGATACCTCTAATCAAATTTTAAGAATAACAATAGTTGTACAAAACTGGCGACTAACAGATACCAATTTTAAATATTTATTTTTATTGTGAATTCTGGTACTAAACTACATTTCGACACAAATTTTTGTTTAGGACAGCACAAAAATTCCGTTGCCTTCTGTTTGTTCAATAAAAAAAAAGCCTCCAGAAAATAAATAAATTGTTTTTGCTGCTGCCGTTTTGCATTTAATTACCAGAACAACTCTATAAACAAACTATGCGACAAATATTTGCAAAGAGATTGTGTTTACATATTATATATATGTATTTATATACATATGATATGCAAGAATTATTAAACTGCGTTTCAGATAAATCGCCTTTAAAAGACCAACAAAAACAATTGCTGTCATGTGTTTGCCCAAGAATTGCAAACTGAAACAGTTGTTGGCAAAACCCGCCTGATGTCTGTTGTTTTAGCTGATGATGCAACATGTGGAAAGTAAATGTAGAACGTTTTGGTTGAAGGTGTGAGAGGCATTAAGCTAAGGTTAGGGCACACAACACAAAGAAACCCAAGAAATTACAGCGAATTATCCAGCGAAAAAAAATCCCCTATAGACAGGTAATAAAAAGTTTTAAAATGCAAAAACATTCATTACAATTCTACTCGTGACTTCCTGAACTCATTAAAAATTAGTAACGGGTATTGTTAACTTAGTTATATTCCTAATACTTGATCATTACATATAGTTAAATAAATAAAGTCATATAAATATTAATAAAACTTGAAATGTTTTTAATTTTCTCTATATTAAAAATGTTGGAATTTGGCTTTATAAGAACTCTCTCTGTTCCCCAAAATAAATAAAATAAAAACCAATTTAATATAAGATTAAGTGCGTTGATATAAACTGCATTAACCTTTTGTACATGAATATATATACATACATACATAATTTCATAACTATACATTCCTATGTAAAGCAGGTTTAACATTTATCTTAGCCTAAAGTTTTCCAATAACCCATATCAGCTTTTATTGTTTTCAAACTAATTAAATAACCATAATATTAAACTAGATAACAAAAGCGATGCTCATAAAGAACTCAAAACAAGGTCAGACCGAAAAATGAAAGCAAGTCACTTAAAAATAAACAAGCTAAGAAGCTGAAGAGGTACACGAAAATAACGCTTGACTAATATCAGCACATAACGCACGATCCGATTGGACTTGTCTCAAGGCTTAACGAGTCTGGCAAATTTTTTATTGGAAGCTTGCTACTAAGCCTTATCAAAACGAAATTGATAACAAAACAACAATCAAAGAAAGAATAAGGGGCACTATCATAGCGAACATAAATTAAAATAAAAACAAAAACATAAAAGAAAAAAACAAAAACAACAGCAACCTTGAAAAATTGGAGTTAAAAGCTGCATACAAAAACAAGAAACGAAACGACAAAAGAGGGAAAAGCAGTCAAGTGTCATAAACAGTAATAACAATAATTAAACAGAACGGAAGAAGTAGAGACAAAGAGCAGCAGAAAGTACATAAGATTAGCAAAGAATGGCAAAAAAATAGTTTAAAAAGAAGAGAGAAAGAAAGAAAATAAAAGCAGCAAATAAATTCAGTATGTTAAAAATGTTTCAAATAATAAAGTAAAATAGAAACAAGAAAGTTGCCAATAAAAAACCACAGAGCCAAAATAAGAGCGCAACGGCAAAGAGAGCAAAAATCAAATTAAAAGAGAAAACGGCGCTCTTGTCTTCAGCATTACGCTCTTTAGCCGTTGACGCTCAATCTTATGGTGTGTTACTTCATAAGAGCAACAACAACAAACACAAATTCACCCAAAAGAAGAAGAAAATTATTGCGCCGCCGAATGAAATTGTTAAAGCAAAAGCTGAATAAAATGGCGAAAAAAGAGATGAAAAGAAAAACAGCAAAAACTATAAAGCCGACCGGCAACGGCAAAGCAAGACAAGGAGGCAAGGAACGTACGCGTGTGTTTGTATGTAATAATAAAAGCAACAACAAACTGACTGAAATGCATAATTTGAATAATTAATATGAGTAACAAAATACACACACATATGTACATATGTATGTATGTTCATGCAAAACAATGAATGGGTGTTTGTGCGTATTTGCGCATAGGCCCGCTGGCGCATCGCTCAAGGTCGCCATTTCTGCAGGGTGGGGGGTGACACTGTGTATGGCAGCAGACAAAAAGAGAGGGCGATAGAAAGAACACGCACGACACTCCCTCGACTCGCACACTTCATTAACACCTTGTCCGCCCCCAACTAGAGACTCATTGAGCCTGTTTGCTACAACGCAAACTTTGATTGGATCTGTTCAACTTTCTGCTGATTTACTTAGGATAAAGGATTGCCATGGCTAACCAAATAATAATGGACACAATGCACGAGGTAACACACAGATAACAACACAAGAAAACAACAATACAAAAACATATTGTAATGTATATCTTGTGCGTGTGGGTGTGTGTGTGTAAATAGAGGCAAAAGTAAAAATCCTTGGCCTCGTCTTTGACATCTCCAATTGGAACTCACACTACACTTCACGTTCAAGAAATTACTCAATATAGAAAATATAATAATGAAAAATAAAATACCAACTAAAACCATTTCGTTCTAGTTTAGACCAAAAGATAAAAGATATACCAGGAATTTTTCGCTACATAGTTAACGTATAGTAATTACTTGACATTTAATATATAATAAATATATAAAATAATCTTGAAAAACGCACAAAATCGGACAACATTTTTGCTTTTCATACAATTTAAATTTAGACAAACAGTAAATATGATTAAATATAATATAATAAACAAATTATAAAAATAAATAATGAAATTAGAACTAATTCTTAGCGAGCATTCACTCTATAGCAAGAACACACTGGATAGTGAAACTTTAAAATTCTTATTGTAATCTGGTAATAACCATCAACAGTTACTTGCAGTTTGCTGCTTGTTATAAACCCAAATTGTTTCTTATTAGGCATGGTATGGTCTTTTACAACAGATGCAACACTTTTTTTTGTTTTAATTTTTTCCTAATCGCTTGAATAGCTCAGCTACCTTGGTTCACCTTAGCACAAACAACACAAAGGCATTGGCCCCACGAGGCAGTTGGGTTCTGGGTTCTGGTTGTAGTTGCCATGAATGCTAATTGGAATTGTAAAATATTTGTTTACCGTTTGCTGGGCTCATGCATATGCATCACACTATCGTAATCAAATATGCCATTTGTGCTTTGGCAAAACAATGGGAAAAAGCAAGAATACAAATATAATAACAGTAGCGACAGCAACAAGGAAATGCGATAAATGTTATGCACGAGAAAACTAAAAACAACAACAGGAGCACAGCTGCAGCTGTAGCCTCAGCAGAAGCAGGAGAGCAAATGCCAAACGATAACACATGTTTGCGGAAAAAGCAGTGAATGAAACAAAAGCCAAAACGCAAATGCAAAAACCGGCATTTTAATCGATTCACTGTTTTAGAGAGCACAGTTAATAAATTATATATGGTTGTATATGAATATGGGATAGTTATGTGAGTGTGTGTATATGTAGCTTAAAGCTTCTATAATAGGTAATTTTCGCTTATTTTATTCTGTTTTTGTATTTACCCAACATGTTTGTGGTTGTTGTTGCCTTGCTTTTAGCCGCAACGCAATTTATCTAAGCAACGGCCGCTGCTCAGTCAACGTCGCTGCTGGCGTAGCACGTTTTTTGTTTTTTTTTTTTGGTATTTCTTTTTTGCGTAGCCAAAATACTGCGCGAATACTGCACTTTTTGCACTAGCTGGTTGTTTCCTTTTTAAAAAAACTTCTTTTTTTTTTTGCAGTTTTGACTAAACGAATTTAATACGAAGTCATCTTAAAGCAACAACATTTCGATTTCGAATCGAGCGACGAGCATTGATGAATGAACGTTGCCGAAAACACGAGGAAAATCTTTAGTTACGGTGTCTGTTTGTATGTGTGTATGTGGGAGAAGACGACGTGGTGTTTTTGTTGTTGTGCCGCTGCGGTAAATAGTGTATACGTATATACATATGTGTATGTGCCAATGATAAAACCGAATGGTGAAAAATATATAAAACAGAACAATTCCTAAAACACGGACAAAATGTAGCCGGACTGTCGTCGCGCGGCGCAAACGAGGAAAGAAACAAACACGCGTCGGCAGCCAACAGCAGTGTCAGGCCCAGGCCCAGGCAGCGCCACAGCAGCAGCCGCACTCGAAAAAACTAACGAGAGAGCGTGTGAGAGCAGCTGTGAAAAAAAGAGTGCAAAAGCACAAAAAGCACTGAAGCAGGCAGGTCAGAGAACAGTGAGTGCCAAACGCATTTCAAATGAGAGTAGCATGTGTACGTTGCCTGCTGTCTTGTAAAATGAGGGGGGTGGTGAGCTTTAGGTATTTATGCTGAGCAGCGTGCTCTTTGCACGTGCCAAAGAGAGTTAGCAGCGCACGCCGCTGACGTCGAAAATGTTTGTGCATATTTTGTGCTTACGTGACTTCTTTGACACATGCAATACATACAGATGTACGTACACATAGCTGTAACATACGTTATATCAATAAGTGCACATGTCTGTACATACTTTGCGGTTTTTGTTTACACAATAAGTTATACCTTTAAAGTAATTCTAAACGCTAACAGCCGGAAGAAGCGTATAAGGCCGGTTTAAGAATTTTGTATTTTTAAATTAAAATTAAAATAAATTTGCTAATGTTGTCATTGTTAAAGTACCTCATTTAAAAGGTATACATGTGTATATAAGTATGAATGTATAAAAAACTACTGGTTGTACTCAAATCATATGATTGACCTCCCACCAAGGCGGAGCCAGCAAAAAATAGTAATAAAAACAATAGAGAGCTTTGGCATGGAAACTTTTTCAATTTGATTCAATTAAAAGAATCGATGCCAGGACAGACAGAGATAAATAAATGCATACATATGTACATGTATGTAAAATCAAATAAGAAACAAAAATCTGCACAGCGCAAAAAGAGAGGAACTGAATGTGGCTGAATGAAATTTGGCAACAGTGCATGGGCGTATATAAAGTGGGAAGCGGAAGATGAAGGCAGCAGATCGTGTTCAATGTTTAACGAATTTAAATTGCGTTCTATTAAAAATAATGAAATCTACATTACAAACACATACATAGAACATGGTTTGCCAGAACAAGAGTACAGAACGAATGCTAGCGAGCTAGAGAGAAAGAGAGAGTGGGAGAGAACGCAGCTGACGATAACAGCAGTCAAAATGTTGGCGACTGACATAATCGGAGCCAAGCACGTTGTTGTTTTGTTTTTATTTTGGCTGCTCAAGTAAACACGAACGCAAGAAAGAAGAGCGAGCGAAATGAAAGCCACAACATAAGCGGACAGACCGACCGACAACCAGCTGAGCAAAAAGCGACAGCCGCTTTGTCTCTGCAACTCAAAACAAAATAACAAAAGCGACAAGTGGTGGCCCCAACAAGGGGCGTAGCGGGTACGGAAGAGCGGGCGGTGATCCGAGGAGGCAAACAACTGGCACTGAGAGAGTAAAGCTGAGAGCATCGCGCATTGAAAAAGACCGGTATGACCACGCAAAAAGCAGACAACAGCAGCTAGCGCCAACAGCGAATGAGCGAGCAAAAGACAAAACCGAACAAACAGACACGGGCGCTATCTGCCTCACTCGCTCTGTCTCTCTCCCCACATCTGACTCTCTATCTCTCTCTCTCTCTCACTCTTACTCGCTTGCTTATACCTGAATTTAAGTGTGAGGTGTACTTATACAAGCACAACATCACGTAGGCTGCTGACGTGCTTTTGTTGAGGGCAGCGTGAAAAACGAGGTTAAACGCAAACATTTACACTAACACACACACACACACACGAGTAAAAATATCATCGCCTGATATGCGAATTGCGTTCAAAAACAAATGAGTGCTAGGGAAAAAAGTAAAGTTTTGCTACTTTTAATGGTGCTTTGTTTAAAAAAAAAACAACATACATAAATTTGTTTGACTGTTGTTGGGATTTCTTTTACAAGCACGGCGTTGCCATATGTAAGAAAAAACGGTGCGCGGAGGGCCACAATTACATTTACATATAAAACATGCACATGCCAAGAATGTGTGCGTGCGTGTGTGTGGGGGGCGGGGAACAGGAGAGATGCGTGTGTGAGGCTGCACGTACGCAAACGATTGTTATTTCTGTTTGTTGTTTATACAAAATGGAAGGCTTTCGAAAGCCAACCACTGTGCATGATAATTAGTGCTAATAATAATAATGATGATGATGATGCTACTTAATATTGAATTATATGCCACCCACAAAGCGGCTCTCACCTCTCTCTCTCTTTTTAACGTATGTATATGTCCCAGCTAACGGTGCCTGTTCACACACACCCACGCATGGATATGTGCAGCGGCAACTGCGCCGAAAAAAACAAAAACTTTCATTGTTGCTTGCGAGAAAATTGCAAAACAAATTATCGACACAACGACAAACAAGGCGCGAAGGCTTCGCCCCAAATCCCATTTTTTGTTGTTTTTGTATCTAGCGTCGAGCTGCAAATTGCTGAATAAAATCAACCCGCCCGGCCCACTATCCCCGTTAAGCAATTGATATGCATTCAGCTCAGTTAAGGCGCTGATAAACGTGATTTTGATTGTTTGTTTTTTTTTCTCTTCTCAATTTTGTATATTTTTTTTTAGGTTTGCCATCATCATCCTCTGCCGCTGCGGCTGCTGCTACTGTTGCACTAGTGGCAGCGCAGTCGCAACACGTCAGCAGACGCTAACTCGAACTCGGTCAGCGTTGGAGCGTAGCAGCAGCAGAAGCAGCATTGTGGGCAGAGAGCGGGCGGTCGCGCGCTCATCGCTTTGTGCTTTTTGTTCGCAGCGTTCGCTCATTTTGTTTGCTCGCTTGCCTTTTGGCTGTCGTTCTATTTTGGGTTGCACAGCGCTGGTTGCAGCGCCAGAGTGCAATAAACGTCATCAAGGTTATGCGCTGTCGCAGCGCGGCCGGCGTCGCAGCTGCAGTCGCTGCTTAGCTGCAGCTTTTAGTTTCGCTTTACAGTTTATTAACACTTTGATCCGTTTTCATTTGTTAGGATCTTTGCGTGTTGTTGTTATTTGTACAAATTTTGAAAAGCTCGCAAAGTGAATCATTTTTATATTAATTACTTGAACACACAACTAAGACGGCGGAGCATATATATAGTTGTCTCGCTCGCACGCCTCTTGGTCTTTATTTGATTTTTTATGTACTCTATAGAAATGCAAATGGATTTCGTCAATTTGTCAATTCCGGAAATAAGCCTCACCGCGCAGCTAGACCAACAGCAACAGCAACAACAATAATTCATTTCACGCTGCTGCCCACACGACGCTGAGTCAGCCGCCTAGTCTCTGTCCCTGCCCCCAATCAGCCCACCCCTTACGACCAGACTTGCAAGACAACATTCTGGGAAAGTTTCTTGGCTTGTGTCTGTTTGTTTTCTTTTTCGTGGGGCAGCTGTTTATAATTTACATACATACACATATGTATGTATCTCGTGCGCAATTTCCTTCCAGATGTTTGTGGCTCCGAAACACTGTGCAGCCAGGCAGTGGGAAATACGTTCTATATCTTATCACGGAGACTCTTCTCATTCCTCGTAGATGGATAGCCCCCGCAATCGTTTATCAATTTTGTGCGAGTGGAAGGGGGATGGGGGGAGTTTTTCCTTAATTGCAGTCAACCCATATTTTTTTATAATGTAAAGGGATTGTAGGAGAAAACGCACCGTACTTCAGATAAGCAATGAGAATGCCCTAGTCGAGAGTGCACAAATCGCAGATACACTGTATCGAAAACTGAGAAACCCCATATGGATTTCGTGTAAATAAATAATATTACGAAAGGCATTTCTTATATATATACATACATACACATACATAACAAACACTTACATACTATACAGTCATTCCGTTATGCATAAAGTGATGCAATCTTTTTTATTGACGTCGCAACGTTGATAAGCCACAATCAAGAATTACACGTGCTGGCATTATACATATACATATTTACATATATGTATATCTTTGCAAGTACAAATGTACGTATTTAATTAAGTTAATTGAGTCTAACCAAGTGTTATAACAACAAAACAAAGACGCAACTATTATTTTGGCAAATAGAAATATATAACTGAGTCTGACTTATAATATATTTTTCTTCTTCAATTGGCATAGTAATAACAAAAATCCTTAGATTGTACATTGAAATAAAAAGGAGCTTCGTAAACACTCAATAATTTACTTATTGTTTTAAATAAAGCAAGCCCTAAAAAAGGTTTTATTATTTAATTTCTTTTAAATTTTTTTTTTTTTTTGAAATGTGTGTATTATTATTTATTTGTTTAATAGTTTTTATTTGTACATATTCATATATTTATTTTACTTTATTTTATTACAGCGGTTTTCACTTTTTCACAAACAAAATACATATTTAATTATTTTTAGGTTCAAATCCAAACAGATCCATATCATTTGAACAAGCTTATTTTTTTTAACCTGATAGAATAAAGCTCAACGCTTTGTTAGAGTTCAAACGCATTTTAATAAGCTGCCCAAGGTGATATCGTAATTTGCCTACGAATAACGCGTGATAGGCGAACGCCAATCAATAGCAGAGCTGACGTGTAACAATTGATGCAAATATTTATGCACGTACACACATACACAAAATTACACATATACGTACTACATACATATAAACACATGCACATAGCTTTTAATGTCGAAGACCTCAAGGGATCCACACACACAAATATACGCAGACATATCATAGCTACATGTATGACTTCTAGAGATCATAGAAAACATTATTCAATGGATTTTTGTTGCCAGGGGCCTCAGCTGTTTGGCCGCAGCACTAAAAATACAGCATGAAAATGTATGTATGCGCAATGGAAATGGAATATACGCGAACACGCACACTGAGGCAAGTGCAGTGCGTTTCGAGAATAAATTTGAACAGAGCACTAATAACGAAAGTGGCAGACATGGCACGAAAAGCGGCATTAAAACGTAACGTAACAGCAGAAGCAAAGGCATACAAAGAAGAAGAAGCAGAATACACACACGCGCGTGTACGAGCAAGGTAAAGGGATGAAGGGCGCCGCTCATCACTTATGCGTCCATTATTCTTTCTCTCTCTCTCATTTGCTCATGCACGGCAGCTGCAAAAAGTTTTAATGCACACAGTGCTCGCACAGTGGTCAAACAACCACTTAAATAGCAATAAAAAATATACAAATATATTGACAAGGGAAAGCCAAAGAGCGAGAGAGAGAAAGAGTGGCAGAAAAGGAGTACAAGTAGAAAAAAAACTTGAAATTCAACACTCACCTGATTGACTTTGGCTGCAGCTGTTGTCGGTGTTGCTGCAAGAGACATTGCTGCCGCCTACGCCGCTGTCCGCAGAGCCGCTAGCGTTATTGTTGCTGCTGCTGCCTGCGCTATGTCGCAGCGAGCCAAACTCCTTAGCAGCAGCTGTGCTGGCATTTTTCTCCTCCAAAATGCGTTCAACCATTTTTGCCGTTTTTTTTAATTTTTTATTTTTTTTTTGGCGCTTACAGTCTTTCTCAAACACACACGCAAGCCAATGGACGCACTGTTTTTTATTTTTGGAGAGAATATTTTCCGGTCAAACAGCTGCAATGCTTGGGCTGCTCCTCTCCGCTTCTTCGGCACTAATAAGAAACAGCGCTGACGTCAACGTCGCGCCGCTGCTACTTCTGCTGCTGCGTTGTGCTCTCGCTCTTTCTGCTGCTACTGCTGCGGCGTTAGTTGTTGTTGCTGCGCTCATTCAAAATGGTGGCCGTTTTTTGTCGCTGCTGCTGCTCTGCCAAGAAATTTATTTGTGATTTGAATTCTTGCTACTGCAGTTGTTGTTTTAAGTGCAGTCGGCGTCGTAGCAAATTGCGCAGCAGCATTAAAAAAATGTCGCACACAATTTACTTTGGCAATACAAATTTTCATCCACTGTTTGGCAGCTGCTGCTCTGCTGACGTTGGCTGCGCTGCTGCACTGTCGTCGGTCGGTTGTTGGTAAATGTGACTGTTGTAGTTGTGGTTGCTGTTGGGTTTTCTCATCACATCGGCGAAGCAAAGCAAAAATTTAATATTCCTTCTGTTTTCCTTTTTTGCGTGAAAATTATTTTCTTTTTTGCTTTTCACCTTTGCTTTATGGGGGCTATCTATTGGACTTGACTGTGGTGGCTGTAGTTATAGTTGCAGTAAAATTTGATAGAATATTGCAAAATTGCTGTTGGTTATTGCCTGGGACTGACTGGTGGTGTTGTGGTCGTTGTAGCTGTTGTTAAAAATTTTCTGCTGATTACAACACAAAAAAAATCGCTGAAATAGCGGACAAAAGCCGTTTTCTTTGCGTATTTCGCTTTAAATTATCTCTTTTAGCTACCGATCCATTTTTTAACGTTCGAAGATGATTTCCGACTGACTAAAGTTAGTGATGCATCAAGCAAGAAATATCAAACTATCGATATATTTGCTCTGCCAACGATAGTTGTCGACAGTTTTTGCTGAAGAAATGCTCATTATGGCAATGTGAACTTAAGCCCAATAAGAAAAATATTTTTTAAGATGTTTAATAATGTCAAATGCCGTTGCCTTTATTTTTGTTATTTTATTATGTTTAGTTTTGTGCATCATATTTGCCTTCTGTATCTTACTTTTTGTAAAACAGCTTCATTTCGATTGCATCATACGCTGCATATTCTATTCAGTGTGGAGTCCACTGTTAAGTGTGGAGCAAGTATGTTATGTGGCAAGCTATAATTTTTCGCTTTCCAACACACATCTAACTCATTTTGTATTTAAAAAACTAAACACACAAATTTGTTTTACAATTCTTATTGCATTAATATTAATGGAAATTCAGATTTACTTTATTTTCTTTTTGCTTGCGCCACGCCCCAAATTCCAACCCCAACTTGTAGGTGGAGCCCGAGTTCTTCTCAACCACCAATCGGATTGTATAGAATTTGCTGCATTAGCTTTTGGCTAATGCGCCTGCGTAAGTCAACAAGGAGCCAAATTGAAATACGCTTTGAAACAATTGTCTGTACCGAGTCAAGTGTTTCCAAAATGTAGTTTCTTTTAGTTTGCCATCCACAACGCTACAAATAACGGCCGCAACTTTTACCAATTGTCAGTTTTAATTGAATCTTTTTGCTGCAATGGCCGACGATAATGCGGCTGGCCAAAGCGCCGTTAAGCGGGTACGTCTCGCAGCCAACGCGAAGACTGTGAAACCAGTCGAAACACAACTAGCCAAAACCTCGAACCGTGTACCCAAATGCGCCCGTTGCCGCAACCACGGCATCATCTCGGAGCTGCGCGGCCACAAGAAGCTCTGCACCTACAAGAGCTGCAAGTGCGCCAAGTGTGTCCTGATCTTCGAGCGACAGCGCATTATGGCCGCACAGGTGAGGCCAAGGCTCTTGCAGAGGATGATCGAAAGTGTCGCGTGAAACATACATATGTATTTTAATTATTTTTGTTTGTCCAAATAACAAAAGTTTTTGTGGCAGCTTTTTACTTAATCTTTCATAAATTAACTCTAGTTAACTCGAGTAAAGTCTTCTAATATCTACTCCATTTAAATATTTTTCAAATAATTATAATTTATTTCAATTGTTGCGTTTTTTATCATCTCAAAATTTTTAAGCTCTCCAACTTAAGATACTTTACAATAATTCTTTTAATAAAATTTCCATGTTTTCTACAGGCTTAATTTGATTTTCTTTTTGATGTTAAGTACAAAATATGGATAATAGTTTATTTATAGAAAATCTATTAAAGTATATATTAAATCAGAATAAAACACATTTTAATTTTTTACTTTGAATATAAAATATTTGCAAACTGAATTAATTTAAATATTTTCTAATGAATATAGAAAGTTATTCTTGTGTATATATTTTTTCTTCTCGTTTTTTATACTCGTTTACGAAGTGAAACTAGTATATTGGGATTGTGCAATGTCCGTCATGCTGTCCGTCTGTCCGGATGAACGCAACTATTTTCGGCGCTATTGAAGATAGAGACTTGAAACTTTGGATATACACTTGTAGTTATCCTCTTCGGACAAAATGTTGAAATTTTTGTGCCACGCCCACTGGGAGGCTGGCATTTCGATAACATGTCGATACACCTCAAATCGCAAATCGATGAAAGGTGAATATTTCCCACAATTTAAAGGATAGAGCCCTCGAATTTAGTATGTAGATAGCTGGTAATCTCCCCCAAAGATGGCATTCTTGATATCCCGGCCACGCCCACTATAACGCCCCCAGCGCCCCCGCGCTGGAAAATCGCAAATGCCTTTATCTCCCACAATTTTTGAGCTAGGGTCACCAAATTTGGGGTATATTTTACTGGAATGGTCCCCCAAACATCACAGAAAAAATGTTTGGCCACGCCCCCACCCTCCCCCGTAATCGCAAAAACCAATTAGTATATAGATCAACATTAAACCCAATTCTGAGGGGGTCAAAATTTTGTCAAAAATCATGCCAAAATTGGCAAAAATGTTGACAAGTAAAGCTCTCAGATAAATAACTCCCATATTTCAAACTTCCATAACTTTGTCAAAATTGAACCGATTTTCATGTTTAATGGCATCTTAATCATGATTTTTCATTTAGATCGACATTTAAAATATATGATATATGATAATATATTCCAAATAAAATTTCTTGGAAAAAAGCATATCCGAAAAAAAATGTTTTTCAAAATTTAGAATTGCAAATTTCTCTTTTTAATGGTTTGTATTTGTTATAATTAATGAGGGATTAATTCTGCATTGCACAAATAATGCCTGGCTGTATGTTTTTGTACACTGTGAACGAGTATTGCGCTGTCGGTTACACCCGACAGCAACGTTTTTATTTGATTTTTATTGTTATTTGCATATAGAAAAACAAAACTATATTTTATTTGCAGAGAAAAAAATTATTTTCTTCATATTGTCGACGGTTAAATTATAAACTTAATTTACTCAATTTATAATTTAATTTTTTTGATATTGCTCTTAGATATATTTTGTATTTTTGTAGGATTTTGTATTATTATAATTATAATTATTTTTGAATTTTAAATTTTATATCAATTTTTAAAACATTTCTATGAGGTTGTATTTGACCTAATCGTGTTTAATTATAACTCTTGCTATAATAATCCTCCTATTCACCCTTTCATCCTTAACATTTGTTGCGACCGAATAGTTTTTCATGCATCTCGTATATAGTAATAGTATTCTATTAGTATTGTCTTTAGATTAACCACCGCAATGCTCTAATTTCAAAGATAAATATCCCATGGGCCAAACCCCCCCCCCCCCGCCCCTTCTTCCCTGTTCCTGTTCCGTTTGCCCACAAACTCCTCCCGTTGGATTGCGGGCGAATGCAAACAAATGAAATACGAAGTTCTGTCCAGATTTATGTTAACCTTCTTCTGGTCCCGGACTTGGTTAATGCCCGGCCTGATGATGATGATGATGATGAAGATGTTGATGATGATGGAAAGTTGTCAAAGCGTACGAACAAATCGAGCTAAAATATCCGCTTACCAAATGTTTACACAAGTGCTGCCAGGGCTCGCATTACACGAGGGGGAAACAAATGGAGTGAAAAACGTTTGAATAATTCCCAAAATCACTAAAACTGCAGATTTTTCTGCTCAGAGATTCTTGGGAGATTTAAGATTTTCTTTTTTTTTTTTTTTTGATTTCAACTTATTTGGAATGTGAATATTTCGTTTGCTGTTTCTCAATTTTTTATAACGCTCTTCTTACAAACATTTTTCTTAAGTTCTTGCCTTATAAAAACCTTAAAATAAATGTAGAAATGTGTCCCATAAAATTGTTGGCTACAGCAAACTTATAAACTTTTTCATTTAACGTTAAAATAAAAAACAAATTTGATCACCAGAATATTCAAAGCTGTATTAGGTTACTTTTAAAAAATTAAAACAGAAATTTTACATAAACTTTTTATTATTTTTAGCAGCTTTTTAGACCGTTAAAATGTGATACAGAAAAGCTTTACACCATTTAAGTTTAACACATTTATAAAAAAAAACTTAAAAATTTGTTGAATTCGCTTTTAAAATATATTTAAGCTTAGGCGATGATTTGAAAAATTTTATGCAATAAATCTCAATCCATAAGATAAGAATATTTTTGGTTTTAAAATTTATTTATTTATTTTTATTGGCTCTTAAGATTAATAGGGAAAATCATGAAAATTAAAAACGTTTTAGTCATAAATCATAGTTTTCATTTGATTATATTTATACTCAACTATTTTGTTTTTTTTTTTTTTTTGGCGTTATAGAAAAAAAAACTTAAAAATTTGTTGAATGAGCTTTTAAAATATATTTAAGCTTAAGCGATGCTTTGAAAAATTGTACGCAACAGATCTCAATCCATTAGAAAAGAATATTTTTGATTTTAAAATTTATTTATTTATTTTTATTGCCTCTTAAGATTAATAGGGAAAATCATGAGAATTAAAAACGTTTCAGTCATAAATCATAGTTTTCATTTGATTATATTTATACTCAACTATTTTTTTTTTTTTTGGCGTTTCTGTATTTCGGAACACCCACCCTCGTGTTCATGTGTGATACCCATAGGAATTGGAGTTGTTTTTGGGCTCTGTGTTTTGTTTTTGTTTTCGTTGTGTGCTTTGCGCCAAGTCAAACAGAGCTTGTGGAAAGTCGCGTCCAACACTTGTCGCATATTAATTTCAATTGGCGTTTTGGCCACTCGCAGGTTGCCCTGAAGCGCCAGCAGGCGGTGGAGGATGCGATTGCGCTGCGGCTGGTGGCCAACAAGACCGGCCGCAAAATCGATGCCCTGCCGCCGGGCAGCATCTTCGGCCTGACCGTCACACAGCCCAGGGAGCAGCAGACGTCGCCACACAGTCCACAGCAGCTGGCGGAGCACGAGCCGCCGCAACAGCAGCAGCAGCAACAGCAGCAGCAGCAGCAACAACAGCAGCAGCAAAAAGCTGACGCGGAGCCCGAAGCTTTGGCCGTGGCCCAGGATCTGAGCGCGCCGCGTCGCGGGAATGTCTCCCAGACGGCCATCGACATGCTGGCCCAGCTCTTTCCGCAGCGCAAGCGCTCCGTGCTGGAGCTGGTGCTGAAGCGCTGCGACTTGGATTTGATACGCGCCATTGAGAATGTCTCGCCGCCGGCTGAGCAGCTGCCGTCCGTGCTGCCCGTTCCGCCGCCGCCGCCGCCGCCGCCTCCAGCGGCCCCAACTCTGCAGCTGGCGTTGCCGCCACGCAGCAGCGCCTTCAGACCGGTCATAGCCGAACAGGTGAGCACCTATAGTTATACTCTGTTCACCAAGTGAAAAGGGTTATACCATTATTCAAATTTCGGTGAAGTTGCCAGACATTTTTATTTCTTAAATATATATTAAATATAAATATAGAAAAAAGTTTAAAATATACACAAGTTTACTGAAGATATTTTCTAAAAATTCAAACATATTTTTTCCACGCCCATAACTCAAACTTTAATCAAAATGAAATTACAAAATCATAAATTTTAAAAATGCCTAATTTAGTCATAATTGAAAACTCAAGTTTAAAAATTACTACTTCTATATATAAATAATATATTATATGTAAATTATATTTACAAATTCAACTTGTGTTTTTACTGGCATTTAATTTTTTAAGAAAGTTAAACTAAAGTACTTTATTTAATTATATTATTATTTTAATCATATTAGATGTGTAACTAACTGCATTCCATATATACATGATATATATACTTAATCAGAAAGTTCGCCCATGTTCGTCCGATCCCAAATAATTAATATAGACGTAAATTACTTTGAAGGGGATAAAATGGACTTAGATAGATAAAGATTTTTAAAATTTAAGAAAAATTCACCTCTTAATTGAGAGGAATTGAGAATAATTGAGAGAATAATTGAGAGAATCGATAGAGATTTTTCAGATATGTCTCAAACTTAATGAAAAAACGGAATATTTAAATAAAGGGCAGCTTGCTGTTGGGCACTGTGTATCGCCTAGTGAGGCACACCCCACTCTTACTTTTTACCTTATTTTTATAATATTTTTTTTAGAAATTTCGTACTCAAAACTGGTTTCCCTCTGTCTCTGATCTTTGCAGTATGCGGGCAAATCTTCGTCGACGGCAGCCGCTGCCATTTGCGCCTATCCCAAGTGGTTTGTGCCGCTGTCCTTTCCGGTGACCATGGGCCACCTCTCCAATTTGGCGCCGCGCTGCAACCTGCCCAACTGCAATTGCCTGGAGAGCTATCAATTCCACTAGCAACAACAGCAACAACAACAGCAACAAGAATTTTATGCAAAAAATGTATATTTAAACTTAAATATATAAAGATTACTTAAATTAACTTATGACTGGTTACGTTGCCTCCGCCGGCTCCTCCGGCTCCTCGTCGTCGTCCTCCTCCTCATCCGCGGACAAATACATGCGATCCTCATCGTCGCTCTGTCCGCCCGTCTGCTGCTGCTGGCCCCCTCTGCCCGGGCCGGTCTGTGCGTAGGCGGAGCTGTTCGAACTGGGCGTGGCTGCGACGCCAACGCCGACGCCGACGTTGGCTGCGCTGCGTTTGGTTTGATTGGCGCGTCGCCATTTGGCGCGTCGATTCTGAAACCAGGTCTTCACCTGCCGATCCGTCAGCTTCAGCTGCAGCGCCAGATGGCGACGCTCCTCGGGCGACAAATATTTGGAGCTGGAGAAGCGATTCTCGAGATTTTTCGTTTGCTGCGACGTGAAACGGATTTGGCCGCCCTTGCGCTTCACCCCAAAGTTGGACATGTAGAAACTGGCCGCCGGATAGGCAGCGTTGCAGTAGAGCGCGGCGGCAGCGGTCGCCGGATTGCTGAAGCCTAAGCAAGGACCAAAAATATATATTATAATTTAGGAAAATACAAATAGTTAAAATCTTTACGAATGAACAATGAACATAAAGAACTTTTAGATGAGAGACTTTCGATTTTTAATTTCTAGTTTTCTCGAGTTTTAATTAACATTTAAATTTATATATTTTCATTTTATTTTATTTCTACATTTAAACTTTTTTATTTTATTTTTAAATTTTTGGAATATCAATTTTATTTAGGAATCTCATTCCATGATTTTTATTTTGTTGATTTTTTCCTAAAAAAAACACTAATTGAAATTATATTTATAAATAAATAAATATTATTTCGAAACTTTTAACTTTTAAAAACTTAGACATTTTATAATATAATTATGGAATATATTATAAATATATGTTGGACCATTTTAATCTAGAAGATTTTAAAGATTTTGCATTTGAAAATTCAATTCTTTTAGTTATTAAATTCATGCCATAAATGACAAGTTTTTAAATTCCCATTTCGGTACTAAACGCATTTTTAAAACTTCTTTAAAACTCAAACAATTTCAATTCCAATGATTTTGTTTTTGTTTATGGTTTGATTTCTTCTTTATTATTTATTTTATTATATTTTTTTCTAGATTTTCTGCGAATTATTTTTCCTTATTTGTTACTATCTAAAAACACCTAATTGTACAAATGACTTATATTTGCTTCCAACTATATTAAACATACTTTTTCGGATTTGCTCTGTGTAATAAAATGAGATAAGTTTTCTTTTCTTTTGATTGGTCGCTTTGGCCGAGCTTCTGTGTCTCTTTTGCACGCCTGCACAAACGTAGACAATCGTGCTATTTCACGTAATGCATATCAGGGCGATGGCAACGCCCACCAATCAATGGAGGCGAGTTGGGGTTGGGGTTGGGGTGGGGCCGTTGATTGCGGTGTCTGACGGCAATTGAGGAAGAATCAATTGCCATAATTGTTATCAGAGGCACCTGGCCAACAGCTAATTCGATTGTATATGGGCTCCCATAATGAAAGAGTGTCGAGTGGATGGCGTGATAACGGTACCTCTAGTGCAAATTTCATATCGCCCCCCAAATACGCAGAACATAATAAAATACCGATGTCATTTGGCAACGGAAATTCGCACTCAGCACAGCAATTCAAATTAAAGAAAACTCTTAATATATATTTATATAATATACACAGATACACCGAATCATATTTATAAATACAAATTGTATCATAGAAATAAAAATTAATAATGCTCGTGATTTAATGTCATAATTTAAATTGTATAAATACCATTATTTAAGTTTATTTTTATTAAGTGGCGTATTGTGCGATAAGCCCCCAAACCGTAGCCCTCCCAGATTGCTGCCCTGTCCAGATTGGTCTGGTCAAACTTTTTTTTATTTTTTATTTTTTTGTTACTTTGGTTCTTGCACTTGAGAACAATTTGCTGTTAATCGCTCAAATATTGAATGAAGAGGCTTGTACTCAATAAAATACAAATAAAAAAAATAATAAAAATGAAATATACCAAAATCGAGTAAGCCGTGTGTTCGACCAGCCGACAACAGACGCGCTTATCTCAATCTGAATCGAATGGCAATTGTCGCCAGAAGATGATGGACAGCGCCTATTAATCGCCTCTAATAGCATTTTTCGTTTAGATAAGCCACAACAAAATATTACCAAAGATTGGGCAACGAACCGAATATGCTCTGTTTCGGGGCTGTGAGCACTGGGGTTTATTTTCGAAGAATATTTAGAAGTTTTCGAAGTATTTAGGAAAACAGAAATTAAATTGATTGGATTTTAGATAAGTTTTTAGCTATACATAACTAAAAACCTAGTGAAAAAATATCTTTGTAATCTATTGTTCATAAGAAAGCGCGATTTTGAAAAAGAATAATAAAAATATGTATAAGAAAAAAGTGAGTATTTTTAACTTGGATTGTACAAGTTTTTAGAGTTATATAATAAATATATATAATTTGTTTTAAGGTTTAAATCGAATCAGTTTTCCAAAAAACAACCAAATTTTACTCTGAAATCAAATCATAATCGAAAAATAAAATGTTTGTGCATAAAAAAAACTTTAACTAAATAGATTTTAATAAACTAAATTGTTTATGTAAAAATTAAAAAATGCTGACTACAGCTATGATTTAAATATATGAAAGGTTTCAAGGCTTCAAAAAGATTTTTTTATTGTTTTTCAGCTGTGAACAATTTTGAGATCAACTACATTTATCTCTTAATAAGTCATTTTTTTAGCAAAATACTTAGCATTATGTAAGAAATACAGATTTTGTCATATTCAACGTCTTTTGTATTTTAAAATTTCTTTTAATTTTCCTTTGAGATTTTTTTCTGATAAAAAAAATAACAAAATAATCGAAAATTCATGAGCAAGAATATTTAAAGAATTTATATTCGATGAATTTGTAATTTTTCAAGTTTTCTTTCTGCGAGAGAAATAGAATTATTGGGAGTTTATAGGTAAATACACGCGAGTTTTTTGGGGAATTATTAAAAGGTTAAGTTGTGTTTATATTCACACGAATCTTAGTTATTTTTGACTACAATCTTAATTTCAATACAGTTATGCTGGGAACGGTAAACGTATAGCAGTCTAATCCCTGCGATTAGCTTATATGATTAACATATACATATGTACGTGTTGCTAGGGTGTCTCTGCTGTGTCACAATATCTTCTACATATTCCATATACCTTCAGCAACGGGACCATTGCTTGTCTGCCTCTCACCTCAATTTCAAATATTTGTCACTTCGATAAGGTAGCCGAAAAAAAAAAATAATGCGTGTTATGTGACGACGACAAGGGCTTTGAGTTGTTGTTGTTGTTGTTGTTGGGGTTTTTGATATGCCATGGATAGTATGGCCACTGGGGATCGACACTGGATCCCATATGCCAGACGAGCAGCTAATCTGGGTACACACTGTGTCCTAGAGGAGTGCGGGGGTCGACAAGAGTTGGGAGAGAGATTTCAAGTACCCATTGGCGCCAACACTTGACTTTGACAAACACCAATGCACATTAATCATGCTGGCGATCCCGTAATACCCATAATATTTGGGTCTTCAAAAATGTGCGCAGCACATTTAAATATGGGATTTTAACTTAATGCCCTAACTCAAGGTCATTATTATGTAAGTGCAGTTAGTTTGATGGATTTCCATATGTTGTTTTACGACACTAGGGGGGTTGTGACTTGAAAGATATTAGGGTTCTTAAGTCCAAGTTCATTGACATGTCAATGCCCTGAATAGAACCGAACAAAATCTTCATGAAATTTTTCAACATTTTTAAAAAATTCATAGATAAACAATAAACTAAATAATTTATTTTTCTCTATCGTTTGCATTATGAGTTTCATTATCTAATTGGAAATAGTATTTAATAGATATTATGGTTTGGACTTTTGGCCGCAACTTCAGCCCAAGTTATTAATTATGTATTTATATCGCTCGTTCATTATATGTGTTAAAAATATCCTGACTCATTTCCTGTATTTCATAACACTGCATGATCGAATTATAACTGTTTAGTAGCCATTTCAATTAGCAATCCCTTCAAAAATATTGGACTTTGACCGAAAAATGTGTTCATTATTATGAAAGGGGTGTTATAAATTTGACAGTTTTTGATTATATAGCGTGATTCAAGTATCTGTAGTATTTTTCTATTTATTTATTTTATAAATGAGTATAAAAATCTTTAAAGCTTTAAAGCTTTTGATATTTATATATTAAAAAATGTATTTGAAATTTAAAATTTGTGTATATTTTAAGACTTAGGTCCATACCAGCTAGCTTATAATTTCTCATTAAATATTGAAATTTTTAATTTTTTAAAGAAAAAATGATTAACAACAAAATATAAAAAAAAAATTGCTTATGTTTTTTTATGATTGCACAAGAAGTAATTAAAGGATGGAATAATAAATATTTGCTTGCATTTGATCTAGAAATAAATTGATTTTGACAAGCGAATATTAATCATTCTACTGCAGTAATCAACATTTAAATTAATATTATTTGAATAATCATTATGATCTCAAATGAAACATAAAATATTATTTAGATATTAATTTTATTATATATTCTATCGGTATTCTTCAAAATTAAAGAAAACTAAAAATTCTGTTATAATTAAAAATTCTGAGCATTGGCATAAAATCAATCACCGGAATAATAGAAGTGATCACTTTCCCCAAAGAAATGCTCACCTTCACAATCCAGAAACGGGCTGTATTGATCACAGTAGGCGGCTGGCTGTGCCGCCGCTGCCGCTGCCACCGCGGCGGCCTGAAAGTGTGGCATGAAGAGCGAGGAGTTCTTCTGCAGACTCAGCATTTGCTGATAGAACAACGAGGCGGGATCTGAGTAGACGGGATTGAAGCGCAGCGTTGTAGGTGACAGCAGAGTGCCCGAGCTGGGCTCCAGGCTCTTGAGCGCATATTGTGCGGCCGCCGCCTCCCGGGACAGATCATAGATCGATGCTGGACTGGTGGCGGACGCGGTAGCGGAGGCGGAGGCGAAGGCAGTGGCCGGAGCAGGACTCGATTGTGTTTGTGATGACATCTGTGCTCGCTTTGGACTCAAGTTGATCTGAGTTTTGTGCTCCAAAATGTTGTCTATGGAGAATGCGGATTTACTCGCTTTAATTGTGTTATCCATATTGTTGTTGTTGTTGTTTTAAATGCTTATGTTGTTGTTGTTGTTGTTGTTGTTGGGCTAACCCAACCTGTGGCGAGAGAGAAAGTGGGTGAGTGGAGGAGACGGCGACGCGACTTCAACGGGCGCAGGCGATGAACTAATTGCTGGCCGTGTTCAGGGCCCAATAAATTGTACTAAATCAGATTTCACAGAATATAATAGATTGTACATATACATATAATGTTGTGCTAATGGGTAAGATATCTATATTAACAATAATATAACGACGCTATGTAGATACGAGCGTACATAGATAATGAATGGGCAACTATCATATCGATAGGCAGCACCGATTTGGCCCCGCTTCCCACCCTCCCCTCCCCCACCCCCCACGTTTGTTTCGTCGGCCCTCAGTTTGGCAGCCCAATCGCCGATCCACCAGTCATATAAATCAAAACACTCGGGGCTTATTAAAACACACACACACACACACACACACACACACATACATGCACATGCACACACGCACACACGCCCAAGTGGGCTGGCAGCCAAGCGGCAATATGTTGCCGTCTCCCTTGCACCACAACGTTGGCGGTACTTTTGATCGAGTAATTGTTAATCACCCGCTTATCGGTATCGCTCGGACGTCGTAGGTTGTCGTTTGGGTTGTCGTCGTCGTTGTTGTTGTTGTTGATGTTTTTGTTGTTGCTTCTCATCCTCCTCGTTGGTACTACTGTTCATATATTTCATATACCCTGTAAAAGGTATAATCGTTCCTATATGCTTTGATATAGATCGAAAAATTATACATATTAATTTCTTATTTCAGCAAAGTGTTTTTTCTAGTAACAGCTAAAATAAAAGCATCTTATTGCTTGCTAAAATAAATTGAATATTTATAATATTTTCATGCATACATATTTTATTTCAAAGCCTAATACATTTTTCTTGTAATACTCTATTTATAACTCAATGACAGTTTAAATCATTTTTAACGTATTATTTATTGCTTAAGTTTTATGAAATGAATCACTTTATTCAATAATTATTATTAATACTCGAAGCATCCTTCATATTCACTTTATATATATATATATATTCCTTTTTCTAAATTCTTTATATTAATTCCTTTTATTTTGAAAAGTGTTCAAATACTTTGACCTAAAAATATTACAAAATGTCTTCTCTATTTAAATCTTTTCTTAAGCATTCCTTTATATGTTCATTTAATTTAAGGTAAAATTGCAAGTCCTACATATAACATAAAAAACTGTTTCAATTAAAATTATAAAAATTTAAATTTTTTTCAATTTTGTTTTTCGTATTTTTAATATTCCATTACCATTTATAAAATAATAATAATTATAAACTAGAGAGTCTCCAAAATATTGCATCTTCAATATATATATTTAACTTTTCAGAAATTTTAACCTTTTATTTATTTATAATACCAATAATATTTTTTACGCTAAATATCAAATTTATCTTGAATATTAATTCTTAAAATGTTTTTCAACTTTTTATAGAGTAAGCCATAGTCGCACACACCGCCCACCACCCACACTCTATTGTGTATTGTGGTTGTAAACAAATTAAAATTACCAATAGGCTCTCCACTCGGTTGGTAGCGCCCCCGCAGAACTTTCCACCCCGCCGCGATCCTCGAATGCCGTCATCGCCATCGCCTTTGATTGAGTAATCGAGTTGCTATGATTTGAGCGTCCGCACAACCAGTTCTGTGTGTGTGCGCGTGTGTGCGTGTGTGTGTGTGAGTGTTTTTCGGCAGTTGGAATTTTCGAAACAATTTATGCGTTTGTATAACTGCTGGGGCTGGGGAGAAGAGACGCGTCTCTTATCAGCCGTAGTCGGGGTCCCCTTAAAGCCTTTGAGATGATGGATTACTTTTGATTTTGGGCATTGGCGTTTGCGATAAAACATATACAAAATAAATGCGCCTAATTGTTGTTATTGTTGTTTACGCGCTACCTGAGCGCGATATTGTTTTTCAGGTCGCCGTTTTGTATCTTATAGATACAAGTATCTATATTCGAAGGGAAGGAGCAAACCCAAAATTATTGTTCACGTATTTAATATGTAGAGCAAAAGACAAAATGTGTGTGACAAAGGAAAGTTGGTGTTCTTCTTTGTTATTATAACTTATATTAATTTCCTATATACTTACCCCCACAATGTATTACAAAGGCAAGCATTTATATCCCATTTGTATTTATTTTTATTTTGTTTCATATTGAATTTTATTTTAATATTCTTTTTTAGAATTTCTACACAAATACCACGGGCAAAAATATCATATCTAATTGTATCCAATCAATTTTGATAAGCTTCCATTTTTGGGAAAATAATAAAATAATAAAAAAGCTGAATATGAATATGACCGTACAATCATAAAAAGTTTCACAATTATTATCAATTAATAATCAACTTTTGAGTACCCTGGGGCTTTTTTTTTGTGAAATTCGAGGAATAACCAAATTTTGTTGATTCAATTTGTGAAAAATCTAATAAAAGACTCATACCTTATAAATATAGAAGAATAGGCGACATTCAACCATTGATAAAATTATTTTGAAATACCATTTTACCACATAAATATGATAATTTCGTTGTTGAATATCTAATGTTATGAATGAACCCGAGCATGACAATGACATTGATAATACTTTGTGCTATCAAAATTGGCAAATACCCGAATAAACCCACCAACAGACAACATAAGCGGGTAAGAAATAGCGAAGCTTATATTTAGTATAATTCCTTTTTTTTTAATAATGAAAGCTAAATAGATACGGTGTTCCAAATTTATAACGTAAAAGTGGGAAAAACGAGTGCTACCAAATATTCGTAGTTCTTCGTTATATGCGCCCAAATATATGCTATAGTTTTGAAAACTTTTTAGCAGAATTGAGTGTGCTTTATACAAACATATTTTATATATTGCTCTAATATTGCTTGATTTAAATTCATATAAGACTCGTATTTTTGAAACGTCAAAGTTAACCACCACTTTAACATGCGCTTAAACTTTGTTTTTTTGAAATCCTTATAATCCCAATAAGTTTTTCTCAAAACTTAATACAATTACTTGTATTTGAATTTAATTTATATAAAACTGATTCCCTCAGGTTCCAGTCAAAGTTATCAACTACTTTAACATGTTTGTAGGCTAATATCGAGAAAGCATCAAATGGCAACATTTAAACTGATTGTAAATCAAAACAGCTTTCAATCAGCTTAAATATTTCAAATTTAATTACCTTGTTAACCAACACGAAGTTTACCAGGAACCTGACAATACGATGGTCAAAACATACTTAATGAAAACCATATTTTGCGCACGGCCGCAATTTTTAAATATTTCAAATGCATGAATCACAATTAGTATTTAATGGGCTTATGGACATTGGTATTGGTATGACAATCGCTGCCTTCAAGATTGCTGCATAAACAAGCCACAAGAATTGTACTTAAACAAATTACCAAATAAAAAAACCTTGATAAAAAAAAATTGAAAACCCGAAATGGTTTCAAATGAAGTCAGGCAAACATTCGCTGGCGATAAATACATATATAAATGCACCCGATTCGAGTGAATTGATCGCTGTCTGTGGCCTAAAAATGCTAGTTGGGCAAATAAATGATAATGTGCTGTGTCGTTGGGACGGCTTAAGTTCGTCAAGTGACACTAAATTATTAGCAATTATCAGAGACAAACGGTTCGAAACGACTTCAAAATTGGGCATAAATTTGCAGTACAATAAAATGTAGAAAATGGGCTGTTTGAATTTATTATGTGTCTCAAATTGAAGCCAGGGGCCATGTGATAAGAGGCGTCAAAAATAACAAATTGATAGGCACATTATGATAATTGGCATGTTTTACATTTTGAGTGATTGTCAGGGGCTGTATTTGTGTGTGTGAAACCAATACATCAAAGTTCAATTATTAAATGTTAAGGATTTAATATTATTTGGCTCTTTATTTATATAACTTTATTCATTCTCATGCTTCAACCATTGTGTTTTACATACATACATATTTATATATGTTCAATTGATTTCTGGTTTCTGATTTGTGATTTCTTACAGTTTGTCATTAGATGTTTAAATATATATATATATATTTATTTATTTGCGTGCAAAATTGTTGTTTTACACTTGTAAACTAATTGATTAAATTGTTTGCGCAGCATTTTGAATTTACTTTCTTCATAACATTTATTTATTTTATAATGTATAAGAACATATATATAGCACTAATTTGCTGCACATAATTTTTAAGCAGGTTTTTTATTTATTGAATTTTATCATTTATTGCAATTGCTTTTTGTTTACAGTACACTTTTATTTATATTATTTATATATTTATATGTTTCACAAGTTGTTCAATGTTCATTTTGTTGTTGCTTCTTTTTTATGTTTTTGAGAGTTGTTCTTGAGTATTTTGCTTGGCTTCTTGCGTGAAATTCCATAAATTAAAATGCGAAATAAATAAATTATACTAAAATTTCACACATAGCTATTTATGCATACACATTAGGTTTACAGTTTCAATTTAAAATTCATATAGTTTTCATATCTGTATTGGATTAGATTTGTTTTTTTTTTTTTTGGTTTGAAAAGCACTACACGTTACAATGCTGACGAAAGTTCTGAGTATTTGTTGTTTAAAATTAAGCGGCCTAGGCATGCAATAAAATTAGTTGAATTAGAAAACTTGAGTAGCAAAAAATTAGTATAGTTAAAGTTAGGAGTTAGTTAGGAGCTGGTGACACACCTTCTCTCTCTCTCTATCTTTCAAAGTTTGACCTTTGTATAAATACAAATTCAAATAGGTAATTAAGTTAGGATAGGTTAATAACATTTTACTTATACGTTTTTATATATATATATATATATAATAGGTATTCTCATTGGTATTGGTTAGTTTTTATATAGCTGTCAAAGCTCTCTAGACCAGATTGGTCACATGCGTTGTGTCCATGTGCTGTATTAAGACGTGTATAAAGGACATCTCCTTGCGCGCATTCTCCAGTATCACCTTGGGATCATCTGAAGTGCAGCGCAAGCAATTTGGCGCAAATACCATGGCCAGATTCGATGAATCCATTTTGGTGCAGCTAACCACCTCCGGATTGGAGAATTGTTGCAGAAAGCGTATTAAATACGTTAGGACCTATTGAAAAAGATCAAATACTTAGTTAACTTAAACGTTATTAAGCATAAAGTTATATAAACAGACCAATTGATTAATTTGTGGCAACTTATTAACTATTTCTTTGGCTTTATCGGGATCCTCGGTATTCACGCAATCCTCATAATAATCATCGGGTATAAGCGGATCGTACAGTTCACGATACCATAGCTTAAGCAGACTAGCGGGCGCATGTGCATCAACTATGGAAGAAATACATGGCTGAGTACATAGAGAAAGAGTCTAATTTATTTTTTTACTAACCCAGAGTGTTCTTATAGTCAGGAACATCCCACCGATCCAAGCCTTTCTTCATGCAATTGACCTCATCCACATCCGCAGATACACGGAAAATGCCCTCCGTTTGTTTGCCATTGAGCAGTAGCACCTGTAATAAATAACGGATAAAGTATGTCAAAAACTGTGTTCTCTATTCATTTTAGGGTATTACATACATGCTCTGAGAGTGTGGTTTGTATCCATGGTAATTTACGAAACGGATATTTATCCTTTTGTAGCTCCATTACCTCGGAAAGCGTGTTGCCAAACATGCTATTGCGCAGGATTTGTTGCTGTAATTAAGGAAATTTTATTAAATTTGTTATATTTTTTTATTTAATATAATATAATAATATAATAAATTAATATAACAAGAAATAAAACGGAAATGGTAATCTTGGCAAATGATACATATTATATATGGTATATCTTTAATATCAGCCATTTATCTCTGTAGGACTCATGTAATGTTTTATTTTGACATCGAGAGAAAAGCCGTTAAAAGTATAACAAGTAATGCTGGTATTTGGAACAATTGATTAAGATGTCTGTGTTCACTCATGATATTTTAAGGAATTTTAATATGAATATTTAATTAGTTAAAAATAAAAAGCAAAAACATAACTTTTGCCATTCGGGTACCAAAATAATTATCAACTTTAAAAGTGATTGTGATGGGATTGACAAAAATGTATATTTCGATTTTCACGAAGCTTAAGCATAAAATTTTAAGCATAAGAATTGCCGAAATACCCCAAAGGCTCCGAAATGTCTGATCAGCTCTAATATTTTACATTTTTCCTATCCATCCAATTCGATCTGATTGGAAAATAATGGGGTTTGATTTACATAGAAACAAACAAGCAGACTATAGTGGCTATATTGATCAAGAATATTTATAACTATTATATTTTTATACTCGTTCACGAAGTGAAACTAGTATATTGGATTTGTACAATGTCCGTCATGCTGTCCGTCTGTCCGGATGAAAGCAACTTTTTCGGCGCTATTGAAGATGGAGACTTGAAACTTTGGATATATACTTGTAGCTATCCTCTTCAGACAAAGTCTTAAGATTTTTGTGTCACGCCCATCAGGAGGCTGGCAATTCGATAGCATGTCGAAATCGATAAAAGGTGAATATTTCTCACAATTTTTAAGATAGTCACCAAATTTGTTATGTAGATAGTTGGTGACCTCCCCCACAGATTGCACCTTGGATATCCCGGCCACGACCACTAGAACGCCCCCGCCCTAAAAAATTGGAAATGCCTATATCTCCCACAGTTTGAGCTATGGTTACCAAATTTGGCATATATATTCGAATACTCCCCCAGACATCACAGAAAAAAATTTTGGCCACGCCCCCACCCGCCCCCGTAATCGCAAAAACTGTTATATCTGACGCAAAAATCGATAACACGTGTATATTTCCCACAATTTTTAAGATCGAGCCACCAAATTTGGTATGTAGATAGGTGGTGACCTCCCCCAAAAAATGCGACCTTGACATTCTGGCCACGCCCACTAGAATGCCCCTAACG